>OZ026629.1:445030-515030 GCA_964020975.1 Hermodice carunculata | reverse complement strand
CCAGTCTCATCGCTTGAATCAGAACCGTGCGAGTCCATCGTTTTTTTTTTTCGTTGAAATCGGCCGATAAAAGGGCTAGTTTTTGCATTTTTTCTGTCCAAAATGATGCAAAGTTAGACAACTTGCGTGCGTAATAACTCCTTGAGCCGTAATTAGCAATAAAAAATGTAGTTTTAGATGGATAGTGTATGCCGGTAGGATCATGATGGTGGTTTCATTTCTTGTAGCTGAGTCCGGCGTAACGCTAAATTTTGACTTTAAAATGTGGAACACGGTGAAAAATTTTGCACATTTCAGTCGGTGACGCGATTATTCTCGCCTTTCATCACGTGACCTGGCCCACGAGACTGCCAGCAGCCAGCGCGGACCGTGGAGTTGTGTTTGTTCAGCACTGAAGGTGCTCGCTCAAACACCCGATCACTTGAGCAGCGGCAACATAGATGGTACAAAGGGGGCCCCGCCGTTGGTAGTCCATCTATAACACGTCCCTAGTGAAACTTACCTCCAAAGCAGACCCAAGGTCTATGTTATGCCTTCCTTTATTCATCTGTAGTCTGCTCTTGTTTGATAAGGTCACTGTCTTAGCTTTGGAAAAGTGACTTAGTTTCTAATTGGCTGAGTATAGTTGCCATGGTAACAGGCTGCAGCACCAGAGACTGTTACAGACCAAGGTGATAACTAGGAAAGATGATTTGCTGCATAGCAAATCAGTGTGTGTGTCTTCAAAGCATATTGGTATGGCATTGTACAACTATTCCATAACACAGGAGTAGAAGTTGGAATGGCATCTCTATCTATTATAGCTTTGAAGTTATTCAAGATTTAGAATTTCTAATGGTGCTATTTTGCATAATTTAAATTGCTAAAACTTTTATTCTTAATTCATTAGGTGTGCAGTGGTCAACAACCCTGTAGTAGAAGTTGGAATGACATCTCTACCTATTATAGTTTTGAAGATATTCAAGATTGAAAATTTTGAATACTGCTAATTAGCATAATTTAAATTGGTACAACTTTGGTTTTAGATTAATTACATGTCCAATGGTCAACAACCCCCTAGTAGAAGTTGAAATGACATCTCTATCTATAATAGTTTTGAAGATATTCAAGTTTTAAAATTTCCAATGCTGCTAATTAGCATAATTTAAATTGCTACAACTTTTGTGTGCAGTGGTCAATAACCCCCTAGTAGAAGTTGGAATGACATCTCTATCTATTATACTTTTGAAGATATTCAAGATTATGTATGGAGGTACAATAAAAAAAGTTTGGAGTTTCTATGTATAAAAGTGTCTGAGAAAAGTGTTGGACAAATTTGCTGATAAAGAAGAAAGGAGAGAGAGAGAGAGAGAGAGAGAGAGAGAGAGAGAGAGAGAGAGAGAGAGAACACACACACTTTAATGATCAACTTCCTGATTGGTGTCTCGGTCTAGGGGGAGTCTCTGGTACAGTTTTATTCTGCTTACTATGAATAAAATCATGCAGACTAAGTGTAGTAGAGATAACAGGGAACTTAGTCTGCCTTGGAGGCAAGCATGTAACAAAAACATTAAAGTATACATGTTCTATGCGGTTTGTTTCCAATTTTTATCATTTTCATGAGTGTAAAAAAGTATGGGGAAATGGTGGTCTTTTGCATTGAGTCATTTACAGTACAGCTCTCACATCATGGACCACCCAAACTCGCACAGTTTTATGCATGCTTGAGCACTGCGCCACGCATCTCGCATGCCGTCAGCGAGATATGCTTGCTACTGGCATGCTCAAACGTACAACATGTCTTTTTAAGCATGAGTTTTGGTGCTAATTTTTTCTTGCATCTGGCGACTGGCGTGCTACAAAATGCCTTGAGCCTATCGCACAATGCTCTATGCCTGTCTGGCGAGGTTGAATCAACTTTTCAAACCATGCATGCAATGATAGCATTGCCTGTCAGTCATTCTTGTTATGAGGAGAACCTGAACGACATGTGGTTGCTTTGAACCAATCATAATTGACATGTTGACCTCAACCTACAAAAATCATCATGGAAGAACACAAGGGAACCGGTGTCGCCAGCAGTGTCAGGACCACAACGGACAATGATTTCTATTCCTGCCCTGCTCCAACCAAGGCCTCGTCGTAACCATTTTATGTATGATATAGACAGCCACAAACCAACCAAATCTTGTAAAAGTTTTGTATGTTACAAACTGTTCTCTCCTGATTAAAAGTCATAAGAACATTGATAAATTTCAGATGCTGTTCTGTCACTTTCTATCGCGCCCAGCAACAAGTTGTTACACTGGTAGGAATTATGTCTCCCCATGCAACGGGGGGGACATATTGTTCTGGCTTCTTCTTCTTCTTCTTCTTCTTCTTCTTCTTCTTCTTCTTCTTCTTCTTCTTCTTCTTCTTCTTCTTCTTCTTCTTCTTCTTCTTCTCCTTCTCCTTCTTCTTCTCCTCCTCCTCCTCCTCCTCCTCCTCCTCCTCCTCCTCCTCCTCCTCCTCCTCCTCCTCCTCCTCCTCTTCTTCTTCTTCTTCAACACATTGTTGTGTACGTTGCGGACACGATAACTCAAAAAAGATTTGACTTGGGAAGTTGAAATATTTGTGAAGATGTTCCTAAATAAAACCTTGCTTGGGATTGCAGATAGGTGACCTTGACCTATTTTTCAAGGTCACATGGGCATGTTATGTAAAATTGACGTGGATGCAATAACACCGCAAGGATTTGACTTAAGAGTTTGAAATTTTGCATGATTATGTACCATAATATGAACTAAGTTGGGATTGTAGAAGGGCGACCTAGACTTATCTTCAAGGTCATGTGACTACTTTTTTGAAATCATTGCAGATGCAATTGGGAAAGATTTGACTTGAAGAGGTTGACATTTTGTATGATTATGTTTCTATGTAAGACTTTTGTAAGACTTTGCTTGTAACTGCAGATGTATGACCTTGACCTATTTTTCAAGGTCACGTGGGCATTTCATGTAAAATTGACGCAGATGCAATAACTCTGCAAGGATTTGACTTAAGAGGTTGAAATTTTGCATGATAAAGTACCATAATATGAACTAGGTTAGATAGCAGATGGGTGACACTGACCTATTTTTCAAGGTCACATGGGCATGTCATGTAAAATTGACACGGATGCAATAACTCCGCAAGGATTTGACTTAAGAGGTTGAAATTTTGCATGATTATGTACCATAATATTAACTAGGTTGGGATTGTAGATGGGCGACCTAGACTTATCTTCAAGGTCATGTGACTACTTTTTTAAAATCATTGCAGATGCAATTGGGAAAGATTTGACTTGAAGAGGTTGACATTTTGTATGATTATGTTTCTATGTAAGACTTTTGTAAGACCTTGCTTGTAACTGCAGATGTATGACCTTGACCTATTTTTCAAGGTCACGTTGGCATTTCGTCTAAAATCAATATGGACGTGATAACTGAAGGAAGATTTGACTTGGGAAGTTGAAATTTTATGTGAAGATGTTCCTATATATAATCTTGCTTGGGATCGCAGATGGGTGACCTTGATGTATTTTTCAAGATTACGCAGGCATTTCATCAAAAATCAACGTTTTGAAATGTCAATAAAGAGTGTACCTTCACCATATCTGTAGATCATTGGAATCGGTATGCCTATCTATAGAAATAAGGGTGACAATAGTAAGGGTGCACGGGGAGACATTTGATTTTCTGTTGGAAAATCAGTCTGTTCTAGTTATGTCTTGGTGCCAACTCAGACATTTTGTTTTTCCAAGAATTCTTTTTTTATTTCCTTCATTCTTTCTTTCTTTCTTCTTTACCACCAGATTTGTCCGAAGTTTTCCTCGGACCCTACTCTTCCGACAACCACCAAACTTGCCATGGTGAATGACCTGCCAGTGAAATTAGGCACCTGACTTGGAATAGTCAGGATGATTACAGTTATGCAAATGAGGGGCAATTAAAATTTTAAAAGCTCCATATCTTCTGAACTATTGGAGATAGACACAAAGTTCTAACTTACACATATAGGTTTGAGACAACTGGCAAATCCAATAGCATACAAATAAAATTTGGGGAATTTTAATGCACGCTAAATTCAACAAATTTCTCCCCAATCCACATACAGGCCTTGAACTGCTTAATTGCTGTATGACCTTTTGCTTGACCTCCATGGTGCCAGGCAACCATTTTGCATTCATAATTAATTAGCTTGAACCTGTCTCACAGGCAGCTTTCTATACATGCATGCTAGATGTATGCTTTGGAAGGTTTGGGTCTTATAGCAAATTGGGGGGGGGGGGGGGGGGGCTCCCAACAACTGTGTAATGAATGACTATCTCTTTCTGTTCATGCAGGAACAGATTGACTCCATGCTGCCATACCTACCAGGCAGGCTATAGTTTCCACTAGTGCAGAACAGATCTGTCAATGCACCATGACCGAAATTGTCCTAGCCTGCCTGTTTTTGCCTGAGGCAATGTCAGTCTGCTGAGTTTATCAGGAGATCAGAGGGACTGGACTTCTAGGCAGAACAAGCCTGAGTGTACCTCTGTTAGAAATAGACTACATACACAGCTGAGTCAGCCACCAAGGAGGGAAGAATTTGTGTCATCTCAGTGGACACTTTCATGTCTTTGTTTTCTTGTAACCAGTGAGATGAAGCCTGTTGTTCATAGCCAATACTGAGACTGTCTAGTTTTGTCTTGGTTCACAGGTACATGTTTATGTAGTTTCTTGACAGCTTTTTAAAAAATTTGTTTGTGTAATAAAGGTAAAAAAACAGTTTTGTATTGCATGAAAACACATCCCTCTAAATTATAATATGTGTACACTGTACATGCACATATATTCATCAATACTGCCCAGAAGGGCTGACCCTCTCAGGAGTGGGCACTTTTCTCTGGTCGCGAGGGTGCTGACTGTAGAGAGGTTTCACTGTACAGTGGTACTTGTAATTTAAGACCACCCCTAATCAATGAATGCCAGACAAAAGTGGTCACAAAGGACAGGTAGTCTTTCATCTCAGATAAATTAACAAAGAAACAAGAGGCCAATTTATTTTTCTTTCTTTCTTTCTTTCTTTCTTTCTTTCTTTCTTTCTGTCTTTCTTTCTTTCTGGCCAAGTTGGTTTCAGAGTTTTTTTTCAGACACCATTTTTCCAAAAACCACCAAACTTGCCATGGTGACTGACATAACCAGTGAAATTGTGCATCTCATTTGGAACAGTCATGACGTTTAAAATTATGCAAATTTTTAGAGGCAACAAAAATTTTAAAAGCGCCATATCTTCCAAACTATTGCAGATGGACTCAGAATTTCAATGTGCGTATATACCTTTGTGACACTTGCCACTATAATGGACAATATAGTTGTAAAATTCCAAATTACACTAATAAGGGGCATTGAAAAATCTAAAAGTTTAGTATCTCCAACACTATTGTACATAGAGATGCAATTCCAACTTCAGTTTGTAGGTTTCTGGCAAAGCTGCATCCAATGAACCATGAACCAAAGTTGTAGGATTTTAATTTATACAAATTAGGTGAATATGCAAAATGTAAATCTTTAATAGCTTCAAAACTATTATAGAGGTGCCATTCCTACTTCAATTTATGAGTTTGTGGCATAGCCCCATCCAGTGAACAATAAACTAAAGTTCTTCTAGGCTTATATATCCTGCAAATTAGGCAAATACACAAAATTAAAATGTTGAATAGCTTCAAAACTATTATAAATAGTAGTTTCATTCAGACATCACTTAATAAGTTTGGGACATGGCCACATCCCTTGAACCAAGGACCAAAGCTGAGCATTTTAATTTATAAAAATTAGGCAAAAAGTAAATAAATAAATACACAAAATTTAGATTTTGTTGAACAATGGCAAAGTGTATCATTTCAAACTGTTGTCATTTTGAAGGCACCCAGACATGCTGTGAAGCAAATCTTCTTTCTAGTTCTTCCTGTTTGTTGGTGATATTTCACCACCCTTTTTAATGTAATTAGTCCAATAGTAAAATTAGAAATACTGTTGAATCAGTATCTTTTGTATTTGATGTAAAGTGTGTCCATCCTGCTTTTCCCGAAAAATTTTCCATTTCATGTTCTCACTTACACGCACTTGTTGCTTTGGCAGTAAACAAGACGACATGCCCTAAATCCTGGAAATGTGTTGCCGGGAGATTAACTGGCGACACTCACCCTCTTTCCGCATGTGCAAGACATGTACACTAAAGTAAATGTATACATACATTTATTCACATTCAAGAATGGAACTTAAGATATGTTAAGTGTTTTTCTAGTTCTGAATGGGACAATTATTGTTGTATGCCTTTTTACGACTTGACAATGCCTGAATTTTATTGTTATGATTTATGCAAATTTAAAATGCGAACCATGATGGACATCCCACTTTGTCAAATGTGCAAGGTGTAAAGCACCGGGCATGTCGCATGATGCGGTCACCACTCGCAAGATGCTCGCCTGCATTTTGCATGATACTCGTCCTTTGGCATGTAGCCAGAGGTATTGCCAGCCAAATGGGAAGAGGGACGAGCACGCATTCACATGGTGGGAGCATCTTATTTGAGCATGCTACACAAGGCTAGCTCTTTTTCTGTTTGCGCGCCAGCGTGCTCGAAGGGCCAGCAATTTGCTCAATTTGGCGAGAGCTGTACTGTATGTGCAGACCAAGTTTAAACTAGTGGCAGTAGCCACCTTTGATCTAAATGAGGAGAGCTATACGGGATCAAAGGATTTTAACTTGGTGCCAGGTCTGAGGATGTCAGCAAATATGAGTAGGAGCAAAAGGCCTCCATGTGGAGGCTTCTTGGCAGGAGTGTCAAATGAAGAAATGCATTGAACATGTTGAAACATCAGTTTGTTCTCTAGTTTATTACTCTTTATCACCAAGTTGATTTTTGACATGACTATAAATGATAAAGCATGACTTATGAAAGAGTTAAAGTAACTTCTTGGGCTATATGACCATCAAATCAAAGCTGTTTATGTAGCCATTTCTGAATTTGGTTTGGCGATTTATTTTCTTAATTCTTATTTCAGTTGCACAAAGACTAGAATCAGTTTCAGCATCTGGTAATGGCTACATTTTGACACCAATTATAGGGGTAAGTTTTGTTTTGTTTTGTTTGTTTGTTTGTTTGTTTTTTGTTTTTTGTTTTTTTGTTTTTTTTTTGACTAAAACAAAGCAAGTAATGATCACATGCATGAGGGGCTGACACATTTTTTTTTAATAGCCAATTTTTGGCATGGTTATATTAAAGAACAAGGAAGCTGAGTGACCAGCTCGTGCTCAACTGACTGAGAAATACATAACACCAGTGGCCGTGTGACCTTGGGAAAGGTCAAGTTCACACATGTAGCATGTTAGTACAACCTTCATAGAAGAACACTAACATGGCTCTGGGTCAAATGGTTCTTAAGTGATCAATTTTTCATGTCAGTGATTCTGTGATCTTGGGAATGACTCCAAGGTCACACATACATTGTCTAAGTGTGTTCCTAACAGAGGACCACTATAATGTGAAACACCAAAGTCTTGGCTGAAGTAGTTCTCAAGCTATCATCTGCTGAATTAAATTTGTTGAAATGGCCCCTTGACCTTCTGAATGAGGTCAAAGTCAGCCATATACTATGTAAGTCTTGCCCAGAAATTTACTTTTACAATTTGTAAGTATTATTATTATTTTTTTTAATGATTTTTATTGCCTTTTTCAACATGTAATTCAGAGATTCTGTGCAATTAATTTCCAGTGAGATACAAATATATGTTGCTTACTTCTATTACACATAGTATGCTTCTCTGCCTCTAACTTATTTTTAAAGGAATGAAGGAAGGCTCGAAATGACACCCTTTCTCTTTTACATACAGAACAATGGATAAAATGTTTTGCTTGTAGCAAACAATTAAGAGCATACTTTTTTGGTTCATCAAAGTATCCAAACATTATATCTATTTCTGTCATATTAATGTTATAATTATAAACACATTTGTTCCACCATTGTTGAAATAATTGCCAAAAACCAGCAACATGATCACATCTACAAAAACAATGAATGATGGTGTCTTTTTCTTCACAAAAATAACATTGTTCTGATGTTGCGAGTTTATACCTATATAAATGAGCATTATGTGTCACAAATCTGGGTATAATAGTGAACTGGAAACTTTGCAATCTGGTTTCAAAAGTACATTGAAATGGTAAAGTATGAAGTTTTCCCAACTGTCTTCACTAAGATTTGAGTTTTCCATCCAATGCTGCCATGCAATAGGTTTCAATTCAGTATTATCAAAATATACTAACTTCCAATAAAACTGTTTACATTGGGTGAAACTTATTTTGCTTTTCTTCCCCTCTATGTTTATCACCGGCTCTTAAAAAATATTTCTATCATGATCACTAAGTAATAAATGTTTCCATTTTGATGGAATAGCCAATCAAATACACAAATATTCCAAAAATTTGTTTGTAGACCAAATTTTCTCTGCAAAATTTCCTGTGACAAAAAATTGCCTTCATTCTCGAGAATATCATTGATTCGCTTGTTACCTAATCTGTACCAATGTTCAAGGAAAACATGTCTTTTTTGTATCAAGATGAAATCATTAAACCATTTAAATTCATTCCTGACTTCATTACCATTAATAGGCTTATTCTTTCTTTTGCACTGGTTCCAAATGTCAATAAGATTTTTACAGAACAAAGGCAACTTCCAATTTTCAACGATACAACATCTTGACAAAAACAAGTCTTTAACGTTGATAAATGGAATGAAAGCCTGAAATGTATGTTTCCATTTTGCATCATCATCACTAAAAAATCTTAAGACCCATTTTGATAATAAAGATTTCACTTGAGATTTAAAACGCTGT
The DNA here is from genome assembly GCA_964020975.1 of Hermodice carunculata. Classification (NCBI taxonomy): domain Eukaryota; kingdom Metazoa; phylum Annelida; class Polychaeta; order Eunicida; family Amphinomidae; genus Hermodice; species Hermodice carunculata. The sequence goes on along the minus strand of OZ026629.1, from coordinate 506,151 downwards.
ATTTTCAGTCCACCATCTTGTATTTTCTTGTACATTATTGAATTTTTTACTTTAGGAAATTGGACTATTTCACATGAATTCATGTATGCACTTTTGAACAAAATCAATATATTTCTCATCAATATATACCGAGGAAACACAATACAACAGTTTTCATTCAGCTGAACTTTTTAGAACTACATTTCTCCCAATCAAAGACAGGTTTCTGACTCTCCACACATTTAATACATCTTTAAAAGACTGCACCTTAATCTTAAAGTTTAAAAAACTCATAATAAGTTCATTTTCATCAAAGGTAATACCCAGTGTAGAGAAGCTTTCAGAACACCATCTAACAGGCAGGTCCCAATCTGGGGAATACTTTTCTCCTCCAATCAGTGCTGCTACTGTTTTCTCAAAATAACATTTTAAACCTGAGCAAGACTCAAAATATTTCAACTCCTGAAAGACAACTTTGGCTGAATCTGCATCAGAAAGAAAACGTGGTATCGTTGGCCAACTGACTAATTTTTCTTTCAGTATCACCTATAAAAATACCGTTTATATTAGAGTTAGATCGTCCAGCTACAACAAGGATTTCGACGGCTAAAACAAACAGAAAAGGTGCAAGAGGACATCCCTGTCTAACTCCACGGCCCAGTGGGAAAAATTGTGATGCATACCCATTATTTGTTACACAACTTGAGATGTCATTATTTATTATTGAAACCCATTTACAAAAGTAAGGATCAAAATTGAAATTGTTTCAATACCTGAGCAATATATTTCCGTTCTATAGTGTCAAAAGCTTTCTCAAAGTCAATCATTAATATAAGGCCTGGCAATTTCTTCAAATTACTGAACTGAATTACGTCTGCTATTTATCTAATGTTTTCACCTATGTATCTACCTTGGATCTATCCAGTTTGGTCATTGTTTACCAAAAAAGGGAGAAACTTTCTGAATCATGTACCTTGGCGATTATCTTATAATCAATATTTAACAAAGAAATAGGCCTCCAATTTTTTTTAAAATGTGAGATTTGTCTTTTTTTGGAATTAGCGAAATAATGCCTTTCCGTTGATCAACCGATAGTTTGCCCTCTTCAAATGCATAATTAAAACTATCTATAACAAAATCATGAACGTTGTTCCAGAAAAATTTATAAAACTCAGCAGTGAGTCCATCAGAATCAGGGCTTTTACCATTTTTAAACAGCTTCAAAGCTTCTAAACATTCACTCTCAGTAATCAATTCTCACATTTTTGTTTTTGTTGTGCACCAAGTTTAGGAATATCTTCATTGTCGAAAAAATGTTTGCAATAAATATCATTGTCTGTGTCAAGTTGTGATGTGTACAATGCAGAAAGTGCAGTGTGCTTCTATTATTTGTTCTGGCTGAGTAAATACCTCCTCATTTGCAACTTGTAATTTAGTTATCCGGTTTCTTTAGTTTCTTTTCTCCAAACCAAGAAAATATTTAGAATTCCATTCACCTGCTTCCATGTATCTAGCCTTAGATCGAACCATTACACCCTGTGTTTGCCTATCATTTATTTCAGTGAGTTCAGCAGTTATTTCTTCAATGTCATTTTTGTCACTATTTTCGTCCAAAATCAAAATATCTAATTTTTCTTTTAATTCATGTTCTCATTTCTTTACTTGCCTTAACTTACATTTGGAATATTGAATACTCATCCCCCAGATTTCACACTTAACTGCATCCCACACCAGACCTCTATCTGTATAATCTGCATATTTCTCCCTGCATGAACCAAGTCAATCTTTAACTCTTTGGACATATATAGGATCTTTGAATAATGAGGAGCTGAATTTCCAAAATCCTGGACCACGTTTCCTGAACAAATTGCCTTTTAACTCTAGACTAATTAGACTGTGGTCAGTTTTTATAGATGGTCTTATCCAATCATCAGTGACATAAGTAGTGAAAAAAGAAGACATCAACCAATATTAAACCTACATTGTATTGGTGGGTTTTTTGATTGCCAGGTGAATGTGAAAAGATCTGGATTTATGATGCGCCTTATCGGATAGGTCTAATTCATTCAAAAACAGATCAAAAACTTTTTGCACATATTTTGTTATACCAACATTTTGGGCTCCTCTTTTGTCTAAATCTGGATTGAGAATAGTATTAAAATCCCTCCCTATAAATATATTTTTCTCCTTGTACTTTTTAGTCCTCCGCCCACTTGGTGGGGGACTATAAGTTTGCACCTCGTCCGTCCGTCCGTCCATTCATCCGTCTGTCCGTCCGTCCGTCCGTCCGTCCTTCCATCCGTCCGTCCGAAGCTTCTCCGGGCCATATTTCCAACACCATAACACCCACAGCTACCAAATTTAATGTGTTTGTACTTCCTAGGATAGAGGTGTATGGTGTGCCAAAAGTAGGTCACTAGGTCAAATATCTGGGTCACAGAATACATATGTATGAAAAATCTTGTCCGGGCCATAACTTTTTTGTCCTTTTACTTAGAGTCATGAAATGTTACACAAATGTGAAGCTTAGTCTAAGAAAGTGTCTGAAAGCAAAACTAGGTCACTAGGTCAAATATTTGGGTCACCGATGGATATGTAAATATACAGAAACAAATTTTGTCTGGCACATATCTTCCCTATATTAATGCTACCTCTTCAATTTTTTTATGGTGGGTAGACCTTAGGTAGTAGGTGTGCATAGGCATTGTTTTGTGTGGCTAATTACTTGCATTAATTAATTATTTAACAAAGTTCGTTAAGCAAGACAAATTTTGTCCGGGCCATATCTTCTAAACTATTAATGCTAGCCCTTTGAATTTTTTATGGTGTGTAGACCTTAGGTAGTAGGTGTGCATACGCATTGTTTTGTGTGGCTAATTACTTCCATTAATTAATTAATTAATTAACGAAGTTCATTACGCAAGCTCAAGATACAATACAAATTTTGTCCGGGCCATATCTTCTAAATTATTGATGCCAGCCCTTTGATTTTTTTTATGGTGGGTAGACCTTAGAGGGGATATGGTAATGCGCACCGTCCGTGTGTCCGTCCGTCCGTCAAATATTTGGGTCACAGTAATACATAAATGTACAGTATTTTCATGTCCTTACTGTAATTCTTAAAAAATTTTGACTTCTTGTTATAAAAGTTTACTGATAATGTATTGTGACCTAAAAGTGTGTCACGACGCAAAACTAGGTCACTAGGTCAAATATCTAGGTCACAGTGTAAACTCCATGTAAAACCTTGTCCATGCCATATTTCCCTTACTATAATACCTACAGCTACCAAATTTATTATTTTAATACTACCTGGGGAGTTGTTGTGTCACATGGCAAAAGTAGGTCACTAGGTCAAATATCTAGGTCACTGTGAAATCCATTCAAAATCTTGTCCAGGCCATAACTTTTTTGTCTTTTTACTTAGATTAATGAAATTTTACACAAATGTGAAGCTTAATCTAAGAATGTACCATATTTTTAATTTTTTTTTTCATCTAGGTCACACCCCTGTATAGTAGTCCATTCAACCTCGTGGGCGACGAACGGGGGACTATGTTTTGCTCTGCAATACTCATTAACTTGTTCATATAATGACTCTATAAAACTACATTGATCTGCTTCAAAGTTTTTTGTTGGGGCATATACATTGACAAGTATGAAACGAGTATCGCCTATTAGTATATCAATTATTAAAAACCGTCCGTCGCTATCAGCAATGACCTCCTGCACCTTGTACTCCAGATTATTTGGCATCAAAATGGCCACTCCCCTGCTGTTAGAGGTTCCATGAGAGAAGTATATAGGAGCACCCCATTCATTTTTCGACATCAATTCCTTTTCAGGAACACTGTTAGTCTCTTGTAAGAAACATATGTTAGAATGGAACTTTCTAAGCCAGTGAATGTGAAAGTATTAGTTGAGGAGTTTCAGAAGAGACTTTTTATGATTTTGCTAAAAGAGAAAAGTGAGCGAAAAATGTAACTTCATTTCAATCCACATTTACTTACAAAGCAACCAACAGGAATACATGCAGTAAGGTATAAATACCCAAATTGAAAAATTTGTTAAAAATCAAGGATTCACAGCATTGTCACTCAATGATGAAATTTGCTTGGGCTTTCCACAAGTAAGATATCCACCAAATTTCAGCATAATATGAATGATGGTTTTGAAAATGCAGTCAAAAATATGAAAAACACATAAAAAATTGTGAAAAATAGAAAAAAAAATCCAGCCCCACCTGTTGAACAAATTAAAGACTGGGCCTCCCACGAGTCTTCCTATGTCATTTCAAAGCAATTGCCCAAGCAGTTACAGAGATTTTCTAAGATTTTGCCAAAAAATATACAAACGAGCTGAATGAAAATAATACAAAATCACTGGAGCATGATCATTTGAGCAAAATTGGTAGACACCCTTCCAAAGTACATTTCCACCAAATTTGAAATGAATGTGGCCAGTGGTTTTGCATAAGAAGTCAAAAATGTATGTTACCATTGTAGTCCTTGTAGACTCGTATTGTAATCAATAGAAATACATGAATGAAGCAATTAGTACCCAGATTGAAAAAAATATTGAAAATAATGGATTCACAGTTGCCATCCAATGCAGAACTATGTCCTGCCCTTCCACAAGGAATATTTCTACCAAGTTTCAGCACAATCTGAGTGACAGTTTTGGAAATGAAGGCAAAAATAGCTAAAACACATAAAAATTCATTGAAAAGTAGACAAAAATGCAGTGCCATCAGCCAAACAGTTCATAAAAAAAGTCCACTGAGATCACTGGGACATGACCATTTGATAAACTCTGTAACCAGTCATCCAAGGTACTTTCCAGCCAAATTTGAAGTAAATCGTGATGACAGTTTTGCAGAAGAATTTTTTTTTAAATGTGGATTACCATTGCAATCCCCATTGACTTGCATGGTACTCAATAGGAATACATGTATCAACTGACAACTTAGCATCTGAATTTGCAAATTTGTTAAAAATTAGGGATGTACAGCTTCTCCATCTAGTGAACAACTTGGTTTGACCCATCTGTAAGGTACATTTCCATCAAGTTTCAACATAATCTGAGACAAGGTTTTAGAGAAGAAGATAAAAAATAGTGTAAACACACACAAATTGCTAGAAAATATAGAAGCATCATTGCTGCACCATCTATTGAATAAATTAAGGTCTAAGGGTCTCTAAAAGTGTCCCTATGCAATTTCAAAGCAACTGGCCAAGTGGTTTTGGAGAATTTTTAAAGACTTTTCCCAAAAAATTACCCCCCCCCCCCCAAAAAAAAATCAATGGAGTATCACAATTTGTACAAACTCAATAGGGACCCAACCAAAGTATATTCCCACCAAATTTGTAGTGAATCTGGATGATGGTATTGGAATAGTAAAAAATGTGAAGTGCTCTTTCAATCCCCATTGGATTGCATAGAAATCAATAGGAATGCATTCATCAACTGACAACTGAGTACCTGAACTGAAAACTTTGTTAAAAATCAGGGATGCCGAGAATCACCACCAACCAAACAACTTTGTTTGACTCTTCCAGTATGTTCATTTCCATTAAGTTTTAGCACAATCTGAGACATAGCTTAAGTGAAGTTGAAATAGCAAAAAAAAAAAAAAAAAAAAAAAAAAGAGTAGAAACATTGCTGATTTACCTGTTGAACAAACTCAGGTCCAGAAGTGTCCCTATGCAATTCCAAACCAATTGGTCCTGTGTTTTCGAAATGATTTTTAAAGCTTTTGCTAAAAAATTCATTAAAAAAAAAAATCCAAAAATCATTGGAGTGTGATCATTTTAAGAAATTTGGTATAGACCTACCCATGATACATTCCCACCAAGGTTGACGTGAACCTGGCCAGTGGTCGTTGAGAAGTCAAAAATGTGAATTGTGGATGGCAGATAGATAACCATAGCATAAGCTCAGCTGACCGAGAAGTTGGCTGAGCTAAAAGTTTTGAAATGTTTATTGCTTGTACACATATGACTAAACAAAATGCCATTTGGCAAAATACATACACCATCATCACATGCATGTCCGGGGTTCTGCATTTGCAGCTTGCATTGGTTGAATTGTACAGTGACTAAGGTACATGTACACCGTTATCATTTTGTCATTTAACGAATCATTATTGACCTAAATACAATTTGTTTTAGCCTGAGCCAATCACAGGCTCTAGCAGAATGAAGGGTGGGAGTGCAACCAAGATTTTATTGGAAACTATTTTCACTGCTGCTCACCAGATGACGATAAATCCCACAAGGAGTCCATGGTAAGTTGACCAGTGATCATTTGCTTAATTATTGCTCCCCATCCCACAACACCTTCACCAGAACAAAATATTTATCGTGGCAAGATGAAAAGGGCTGTGAAAAATATAGTTTTCTTGTGTATGCATTAGGAAACTTGTTATGCCCCCCTTTAAAACGAGGAGGGGGCATATATAGCAATTACTTTGTGTGTGTGTGTGTGTGTGTGTGTGTGTGTGTGTGTGTGTGTGTGTGTGTGTGTGTGTGTGTGTGTGTGTGTGTGTGTGTGTGTGTGTGTGTGTGTGTGTGTGTGTGTGTGTGTGTGTGTGTGTGTGTGTGTGTGAGGACTGACAGTTTCATGCACTTACTCGAAAAGTTTTTTGCATAGGGGTATCATATTGCACATGCTGTTAGTCCTACATAAGGTCTCAAATAAATTTAAAGATGATTGACCTTGACCTTAATCCCAAGGTCAGAGAGCCACTTTAGTTTGGTTTTAATACGGTAAACGGTAACTTGAAAAGGTTTTTTATATAGAGCTATCATATCACACATGCTGCACATACTTATAGTCCTGAATAAGGTCTCAGACTGGGTTTGAAGATGGATGACCTTGACCCATTCCCAAGGTCACAGAGTCATTTTAGTTAATTTAGCTTTCATGTTATAACTTGAGAAGTTTTGCTTAAGGCTTTCATATTGCACTATAGTCCTGAACAAGGTCTTAGATGAGTTCGTGGGTGACCTTGATCCAATTCACAAGGTCACAGAGCCATTTTTGAGAATTTGGTTTTGATGTGGTAACTTTAAAATTTTGTACATATGATTTTCATATTGCACATGCTTATAGTCCTGCATAAGGTATCAAACGAGTTCAAACATGGGTGACCTTGACCCAATGCCCAAGGCCACAGAGCCATTTTACTGCATTTGGTTTTCACATGATAAGTTGAAAAGTCTTTAACATAGACCTGTGTTATTGCAGATGGTTTTAATCCTACATAAGGTCTGAGACAAGTTCGGAGATGGATGACTTTGACTCAAATCCCAAGGTCATAGAGCCAGGGAGACATGGATCTAGCAATCTCTGATTGTGTTTTAATTTAGAGCTTAATATCTTCTTTTTCCTTTTATTGCTTCTTAATTGGATAACATGTACAGAGGTTTCCACATTAGAAACTCTGAGTTAGATGAAAAGAAAAGTTTTATTTTTCTTAACTGTATGGAGAACCTGCTGTAAAAATGTGAACCTCTAAATATAATGAAGAGAATGTATCAGTTGGAAAGTATCAGATCTTTTTTCATATTTCCCATGTTTAATTAGATCATGGAGAAATGTTATTCTTTGTATGTTTTAATTGCTAACATTTTTTTCCTTTCCCCCCCCCCCCCCCACCCCCACCCCCAAGAGTCCGATGATGTTGAATTTGTGTGAATGCAGAGAACTCTCCTGTGGCTCATTATTTTGTTTGCCCTCTCTTTTCAAGGAGTAAAACTGTAATGCTGTTCATGAAGGAACTAAGACCTCCATATGCTATTATTAAACTTTGGTTGTCAATACAATCTCATTATACATGGATCATTAGTGTCACATAGCATGAACAGTAAATAAAAATGCAGATATCTGTACAGTAATTTGTGAACATATTTCAGTGATACAAGATCTCTTCTTAGCACATACGAGCTTGTCAATGAGGCTGTGTATTATAATGGTGTGGAGAACCTAGGCTGCTGTATTGAGATGGCTGGGCACAGGTAAGTGTATTTGTTTGTTTACTCCATGATGATGATGATGATGATGCACACATGATAAGTTTAACTTGATTCAATTTGTCAATAAAATTGCCAGTTTTTTGTTTATCATTTATTTTAAAAAATCCATTGTGTGTGACATCTGCACTATAAGACTGAATGATTAAAGAAGCTTGATTTTTGTCCAGGACACAAAGACACACAAAAATTCAATGAGAATTGATAAAATTTATGTGATTTACATAAAGTGTGATTGGACAGCTTCCTTCCTGTATGTTTTATATAAGGTGTGATTGGACTATTGAGTATACCCACCAGAGCGGCTTAGCAAAATCACATACATGTATAGAAACTAGAAGAGAAGAATATTTTGTGCAAAAATATGAAACATTCTGCAAAATGCCAAACTGTTATGTATGTTACTCCTAAAATAGTTTGAAATTTTATTCTCAATTCGTCCAATTTTTATTTTCATTTTGTTCTTTATTTCTCCATTACTACAAAATACTTATGTTAATGCATTTCAAATATTAAAAAAGAGCGTCACTATGGTACAAACTAGAAGATGTAAGACAGAAGTATGTGGCTCATATGATAGCGATTAAAAAAAAATCCTAGACCATCATTAATGTAGTTCAGAAATTAACAGAAATACATTGTATTGTATTATATATATTACCTTGTACATGTACATGTATTACATTACTTTGTCAAATAAATGAATCAAATCTTGAATCATGAATCGAATCTTGAATCTTGATTTGCTTCAAAGCATATCTGTCTGTGTGCTTCCAAAACTTACATAAATTTGAATGCTACAGTCTTTGTTTGTGGTTTATCAGATGTGCCTGCAGCACAAACCTATGAATTAAATTGCGAATGGCACCTCTACTATGATAGCTTTGAAGATATTCAACATTGAAAATTTACAAGAGCTCTTATTAGCATAGATTAAAATTCTACAACTTTTGTTTGTGGTTCATTGGATGCATCTGCAGCACAAACCTACAAATAGAAGTTAGAATGGCATTTGTAACTATAAAAGGTGTGAAGATATTCAACATTTAAAATGCCCTAATTTGCATAAATTTAAGTGGACGTAACCATCTTTTTGAAAAGGTGTGACTTCATGTATGGATACCCTTAATCTACATTTTTATTAATGATAACAGGGTTGTTACATGTGACAAGTTAAATCTGGGTGTGGTTATGCATGGATATGTGTGTTAACAGGATGACTCTCATACTGTCTCTGATTTGCTGTTGTTACTATCTTCAGTTTGAAATCTGGTGGCCATATCTACTACATAACCTTTGACCGGCTAGGCACAGTTTGCCTTATTGATGCATCTGAGTGTCCACCAACCTATGGGGCCAGTAAGTACATGTATCAGCACTACATACTCAAACAATCATACTAGTATTTTTAGCTCTGGTGACCAAATGTCCCAGAGCTTATGCAATGGCTCATGTCCGTGATAGAGCTAAACAGTGTGTTAATTTCAATGTTGGATAAAGCGTTCAAAGGTGGCACATGTCAATATATTAAAATATCTGGTGCTGAGGCTAAATACGATAAAGGTAAGAACAAAGGAATATCTTACACGAAGCAAGAGAGCGCTCAAATGATAGAATATATTATCAACAATGCATACTTTTGTTTTGGAACCAGAGTCGATCAGCAAATAGTAGGCATACCAATGGGAACAGATCCAGCCCAGATATTGCCAACCTTTATTTACATTATTATGAATCAAAATGGATGGAGGAATTGGCCAAAACAAACTTTACAACAGCAAGAAGATCACATTCTCACACAAGAAGATTTATAGATGACCTGTGTGCTTTAAACAGTGGAGATGAAATAAAGGGTAATTGGAAAAACATATATCACAAAGAACTGATTTTAAATCTGGAACATGAAAGTGATACAAAAGCTACTTTCCTTGATCTGTATATAGAAACAAAGAACAACCAGTTTGTAACAAAAATATTTGACAAGAGAGACCAGTTCCAATTTGATATTATCTCCTACCCTGATCTGACAGGAAACATTCCAGAGAAACAAGCATATGAAGTTTGTATTGGACAAGTGATACGTATTGCTAGAAACACCACACTTTGTAGCGATTTTGTTAATAGAGTCAGATCTTTGTTGCAAAAACTACAACACAAAGGTTATAAAAAAACAACTATAGAAAACTGTTGAAACGTTTCCAAAGATATGACCAAATACCTAAAAAATACAACACTAACTCAAGAACATTAGTCGAACAATGTCTAGATGGAGCTTGAAATGACCAAGTGTAGTCCTCGAAGTGTTTAGAGTGGTAAGAGGGAAAGTACCCAGGGTGAAGTATACTTAACCCACCTAGAGAATTTTCTTTAGTCCATCTTAAGTCGGAAAACCATGATCATACTCACTTTTTGCAGGATATCTTTCATTTTGACCTTCATCCAGTATAGTGGAAGAGGTGGCTTCCAGCTAATACCTTAGTACACTTTACCTCATAACACCTCTAGTTAACTTTATGGTGATAAAAATTGTATTACTGTTTACCTGTTTATACCAGTGTCAGTATTGTGAAATAGTGTATGAAGCTTTCAAGTTTCAAAGGAGATGTCCAGTGGTCCGTCTGTATACTTTTGCTCTTTAATGCGACACTGTCCACAGGTTTCAAGTTAGCCCAATATAACTTTCAGGACTTGTCCAATGCTAGAATATTATGTTATATCAGTGACTTTGACCTATTTCTCTGAGGTCACTATGCCTATAAAGTTGAAAGAGGTGATTTTGTAATAGCAGGGTGTAGCTTGGACATCAATGACAAAGAGAATTGAGCCTCCAGAACAAAATTGCACTTAAGGAATTAAGTGTGGCGTGGCATTCATTGCTGCCAACGTATCAGGAAGGAGGTGATGAGATCTAAGTCAGATCTAACAGAGTCTCACCGCCTCCTGAGTGATATATTGACAACAATGAATGTCACACCATACTTAATTCCAATAAGATAACATGGTTTCAAGATGAAAATCCCCCACATTTGACGCAAAAAAGGGAATAACTGGCCTATTTTCACCCGTTATCATTGCTTTTGTTTATGCCGGCTCCCTTTGCTTGCATACTCCTTCCACTGCAAAATTTACTGTTTTGGAGATGAGCGGGGCCATATTTGGGGGGCCTTCGGTGTGAATATTGTACTGCTGTAAGTTACAACCTTCCAAATAGGCGTAGGCTCAAAATATTGATCATAAAAAACAGAGACCGAAGTATATCATAATTATGTCTTAGGCCAACATTTGGCTATTATGCAGATATAGTTTTTGGAAGCTTTTGACCCTTCGGCCTTATGAGGCCGACGAGTATTGTCGTACCCGGCGCCATCTGTCCGTCTGTCCATCTGTCTGTCCGTCCGTCTGTCCCGTGGTTTTACCACCATAACTTCAGAAATTTTTTGAGACAGGACTTTCAAATTGCACATGATAGTACACTTCTATATGGCCTAATTTGTGTGCAAGCATAGTTGACCTTGACATAATTCTTAAGGTCACACAGTGGTCACATGTGCTAAGCAACATTACCACTCTTACTATTGAAAGCCTGCATGTAGCAATCTAAATCTTACACACAAGAAGCTTCATAGAGTGATCCAGAAGCCCATTGAAAATCGAGGTCATAGCTGTATATTTGACCTACTTTTTGAGGTCGAAGGTCAAATGCACAATGGTGGTATTGGTATAAGTTAGGAAGTTTTGAAGTCAGTTACATGAAATTTTATACACACATGTATCACAGCCAAAGAATGTGTCATGAATCAAAAGTAGGTCACAAGGTCAAGTATCTGGGTCACAGTGACCAATTCATTGAAATTTTGTTTACCACTATAACTTCAGAAATTTTTGAGACAGAACTTCAAATTGCATATGATAGTACACCACTGCAAGCATAATTGACCTTGACCTAACTTTCAGGGTCACACAGTGGTCACAAGTTTGCTGATTGACATTGTGCATCTAGAAATCTAAATCTTAAAACAAAAGAAGCAACATAGGGTGATCTAGAAGGCTATTGAAAGTCAAGGTTATACCTCTATATTTGACCTAATGTTTTTGAGGTCAAAGGTCAAGTGCACAATAGTAGTATTTGTGTAGGTAACTATACCTGATACTATGGGACACTATTCCTACTCACTTACAGCAAAAGAGATTGAAGGCGACCGAAGGGTACGGGGTTCTTTGAACGGTATTTTTGGAATGTGAAAAACCGCATAGGGCACCCCTAGATGAACTATGTCCATCAAATGTGATTGGTTGAATCAGGTCATGTGACAAATCACTATATCATGGTTGAAGGTGAACGATGATGGCATGCAGGCAAATTCGCTGTGTGCTAGGCGATTTTCGAAGTCGTCCGTGTTCTATTTTTAAGGGACAGAGGTTTTTTAAGTGCAAGGTCTGTACCAATAATGACAGTGCTTTCCAGAGTTCATTTTGGGTGTGGAGCTGGAGGAATTGGATGCTATGGCATGGATAGGGTAGGCCTACTTAAAATTCTAGGCCTAGTCGTACTACTGACTGACCCTGGTTCAGGTCATCTGGAGGATTATTCACCAAGTGTATCTATGACTGCACTTGCATCGACTTGTCATTACACTCAACTTGATTGTCTTGGGCGTTATGCCTCGACACAGAGGTCTTGGCAATGGTGGTCGAGAGGTGACGATATGTAATTATTGTCCTCTTTTTCAGACTTTGATGATGTGAGGGCTTTTATAGCTGGCGGATATGAGACTCTGGGAAACAAAGAGGGAGATTTGTCCAATTTGGTAAGTGAGGACACAGGGACATAAACACTAATAAAGTAAACAAAGTTGTTATATGTATATCAAGCAACAATTAATATATTTTGGACCCTGGTTGAAAGATTTTATCAAGAAAGTGGCCGGCCGGTGCTGTTATTTTGTCTGTAAAGTCAACTCAAAGACAGCATTTTATTTCAAATTGCTTGGAGGGTTTACTTGGGCCAGAGAAACAGCATAGCTGCATAGCCATGGTTACTTTAGTGAAACAGCATAGCCCCAGTTGTTCGGTGATCATTATCGTAATATTTTGCCAGGTTCCAGGTGTACATTCTCCGAGTTACCAGGGCAAACAGTCGTTAAAATACTTTTAAAACATGACTTACTATCTCAACTTGAATGTGCCCGCATGGTTGTGTCTGAAGCAGTTATTCTCATTAGTTACAAATCCAAATGGAGCACAATACCCATAATGGTACCATTTGTCAAGAGCACCATTTTGAACATTGAATGCATTGCAGGACAGTCGCACAAATGAATTGTGGCCACCGCATACAGTGTATATCATACCAGTATTGATGCTCTGAAATATTTGTAAAATATATACTTTTGGTTTCATATATTATACCCCCCCCCCCTCCAAGACAGTACCATTAACTATCCTCATTTACAAACCATTGGGTGGTGAATCCACTATTTTCAAAATAGCAGTCAAGCCTGTGGGTTAGTCCCAGTTGGATATTTGGAAGAGGTAGTATCCAAAATATATGTTTAATTAGTGTTAACGGAAGATTAATTTGTCAAAAGAACGTAATGTACAATATACAATGGGACTTCTTCAGTGAGAGGATCACCGTAAAATGTAAATACAACATCTTAACGTTAGCAGTTGTTGACGACGGTGAGCTCCAGAATAGGGATATTGTATAAGACACTGCAATAGCCTGCAGTCTGGGCACAGCAGTCAAGAGCCCCACTGAATCAAAGATGGAGAGGGTTGCCCCGATAGTGGATCCAGGTCCGAAAGTATCAGTGGGTTTTTATATAATTGGTAATAAAAAATACATTACAGGTGAAACGTGTATGTTGTAGTTTTTTTTTTTAACCCCTTGTTCCAAAAAGTAGTGGCATAGCTGCCAGTGACTTCTCCTGTCCGGTGTCCAGGGATTGTTTTTGGCATTTTCTTCAAATGTGTTGATATAGACTCTAATCATCCGATGATTGTGAGGATTCTGTGACCGATGTCGTATATCATGACCGAAATGCATAGCACTGAGGTCATGATATCTGACTCGGGCATAGAATCCACACAATCGCTGGATGGGGAGTACTAAAGTCTTTTCTATCATGGCTAGACTTTATTTAACTCTAATAATTACCTTCAATGCAGCACTTTTCATATAGTAGGCCTACACAAGTCTACCAGCTACCTAGCTGATCTTTCAGTAAAGTGGCACTTCATTGCAATCATTGCGTGTTAGTGCCAAATCACTGCTCTGAATTTAAGTGTTTGTAAGTTACTCCAAGCAAAGAGTTCCATTGATTCTACCAACTTTAAAGCATCACACACACACACACACACACACACACACACACACACACACACACACACACACACACTGTATGACTATGAGTAAACACTGTGTTCAACTTTAACATCACATTTCGAATCGATTGGGAATGTCAAATAGTGGAAACTGTAGGTCAACTGTTTAAAATGACAGTTTGCAATTCTGTCAACAGATGGCACTTCATGTATGTTAACAAAGCGTTCCAGCCCACCTAAAAAAAATCTACCACCCCAAACTGTTTGCTTCAAATTTAAAGCATGGAAACGAAAAATTATAATTTCTTTTGGAAAGATAAATGTTGTTCACCCTCATAAAAAAAAAAAATCATTATAAATTTGTTGATGGAGCCGTGGTTAGTGCTGATACTAATACTGGTCAAAGATTAAAATGCAGCCATCTGATTGGCTGTTGCCTGTTGCACATGTTAGAATGTATATTTTTTACCTCAGCTGACTTGTCAGTCGGCTGAGGTTATGGGATGGTCCTGTGTCTGTCTCTCTATCGTCCACCATCAACAATTTACATTTTGGACTTCTCTGAAACTGTTCTCTAGATCTATGTCATACTTTGTGGGGATAGCCTTGCTCCAGTGATTTTTTTGATTTTTTTTATGATTTTTGGGTTCTTTTTTGGGAACAGATCTTAAAAAATCTTCTCCAAACCTGCTCACCCAATTGCTTTGATAAAACAAAGGAACACTCCCAGGCACAAGTGGCACTGAAATATTTCAGCTTTTTTTAGCTCAGCTGATGAGTCAGCTGAGCTTTTAGGAAGGTAGGCCATCCGTTGTCCGTCCGTCGTCCATCCGTCCATCCACAATTCACATTTTCGACTTCTTTTCAAAAACCTTGTGAAAGGGTGGCACTGCTGTGGATTCCTGATTTTTCGCGATTTTTTATCTCCCGCCCACGAAGTGGGGGGGGGGGATATAGTAATGACGACCGTCCGTCCGTCCGTGCGTCTGTGCGTCCGTCCGTCCGTCCCACATTTCTTACGCGCGATATCTCAAGAACAGATTAAGCTAGGATCATGAATTTTTTACAGTTGGTCACCCTTAAAAGTGTTCACGTCGAGTTCGAAGGAAAGTGACCTTGACCCCATTTCAAGGTCACCAGGGTAATTTATCTCTAAACTTCTTGCGCGCGATATCTTAAGAACCGGATATGATAGGATGATGAAATTTTCACAGTTGATCACTCTTGTTAGGGTCTACATCGAGTTCGAAGGTGTGTGACCTTGACCAAATTCCAAGGTCACCAGCGGCAATTCAATTTTCTTTGAATTTGTTGTATGCAATATCTGAAGAAACAAGTGAGCTGTTTCATTGACACTATACATTTTTCTTGTTTTCAGATGACAAATAACATGTAAAATTCCAGCATTCTGCTCATCCCAAAATTTTTAGGTTATTTTTTATTTACTTGAGTATATGTTTACCATGACACCCAGGGTACAGGTACAGTTAACGTATCGTCCCCATTTAAGCACAATATCAGAAACATGCCAGTATGTACCTGCCAAATATACAGTTATCTTTGTTTTAAAATTATGTGGGCGGGAGATATGGACAGCGTCAACGTCAACTTGTTCAATTTGGGTACTTATCCGTTAAATGCAACTTTCCTATTGATTACATATAGAGTTTTTCTTGGATACCGTCAGGCAGATTGACTCAAAAACTTGGTGGCAATATACCTTGGGTAGGTCTCTACCAAATTTGTTCAAATGGTCATGCTCCAGTAATTTTAGGATCTTTAGGTCAGCTGACTTGTCAGTCAGCTGATATGAGCTTTCATGAGGGTCCATTGTCCATCCTTCCATTGTCTGTCTTCTGTGCACAATTCACATTTTCAACTTCTCAAAAACCGTCAGCCACATTCACTTCAAACTAAGTGAGGATGTGCCTTTAGTGGGTCTCTACCTAGTTTCTTTAAATGGTCATGCTCCAGTAATTTTGGAGTTTTTATGAATTTTTTGTTCTTTTTGGGGGCAAAGATTAAAAAATCTTCTCAGAAATCGATCACCCAATTGCTTTAATATTGCAAAGTAACACCTCTGGGGACTCATGGTTCTTAATTTGTTCACCAGATGGTGCTGCAATTTTTTTCCTATTTTTAGTTCAGCTGATAATTCAGCTGAGCTTTTAGGAGGGTGAGGCATCCGTTGCCATCTGTCGTCTGTCGTCTGTCCACAATTCACATTTTCAACTTATTCTCAAAAACCGTCAGCCAGATCCACTTCAAACTTGGTGGAGATGTGGCTTGGGTGGGTCTCTACCAAGTTTGTTCAAATGGTCACGGTCCAGTGATTTTTTTTTTTTATTTTCAATGAATTTTTTTGTTCTTTTTTGGGCAAATCTTAAAAAATCTTCTTCTCCGAAACCGCTCACCCAATTGCTTTGATATCACACAGGAACACTCCCTGGTATTCCTAGTTCTTAATTTGTTCACCAGGTGGCGCTGCAATTTTTTCTAATTTTTTTTATGAATTTTTGTGTGTTATAGCTATTTTCTACCTCTTCTCCAGAACCGTCACTCGGATTAAGCTGAAACATGGTGGATATGTTCCTTGTAAAAGGGTCAAACAAAGTTGTTCACTATGTGGGAATGCTGCGGATTCCTGATTTTTAACGATTTTTTCAATTCTGGTACTTATCGGTCAATGCAGCTTTCCTAATGATTAGGATGGAAATCAATGGGCATTCTAATGCCAATTCACATTTTTGACTTCTTCAAAACCGTCATCCAGATTTACTTCAAACTTGGTGGCAATGTACCTTGGGTAGGTTTCTACCAGGTGCTTCAAATGGTCATGCTCCAGTGATTTTTGGATTTTGAATGAATTTTTTGTTATTTTTTTGGACAAATGTGAAAAAATCTTTTTCTCCGAAACCGCTTACCCAATTGCTTTGATATCACACAGGAAGACACCTAAGGACGCCTAGTTCTTAATTTGTTCACCAGGTGGCGCTGCAAATTTTTTCTAATTTTTGTATGATTTTTTTTGTGTTATAGTGATTCTCGACTTCTTTGCCAGAACGGTCATTAAGCTTAAACCTGGTGGATATGTTCCTTGTGGAAGGGTGAAACAATGTCATTCACTATGTGGGAATGCTGCAGATTCCTGATGTTTAACTATTTTTTCACTTAGGCTCCTTTTTGGTAAATGCACCTTTCCTATTGATCACCATATAAGAAAATAGGTATTCTAATGCTAATTTACATTTTCGACTTCTTCTCCAAAACCGTCATCCAGATTTACTTCAAACTTGGTGGGGATGCACCTTGGGTGGGTGTCTACCAGGTTTGAGCCAATGGTCATGTTCCAATGAATTTTGGATTTTATATGATTTTTTATTCAAAATTTTTTACAAAAGTTTATATAGGAAAGTTTAACATGGGAATTTCTTGTAATGATTATAACTTAAATAATTTTGGCCAGATTTACTGCAAACTTGTTGGGAATGTGTCTTGGATGGATCTCTACCAAGTTTGTTCAATTGGTCACGCTGTATTGATTTTTGGATTTTTTAGGATTTTTTTGTCCTTTTTGGGCGCAAACCTTAAAAACTCTTCTCCTCTGAAGCTGCTGACCAATTGCTTTGATATCATACATAGACACTCCAAGGGACACCTAGTTCCCAATTTGTTCACCAGGTGCTGCTGCAATTTTTGTCTTTTTTTTTTTTTTTTGGTTTATGCATTTTTTGTATGGTTTTGCTATGTTTCACTTGTTCTCAAAACCATCACTCAGATTGAGCTGAAATGTGATGGATATGTTTTTGTGGAAGGGTCAAACAAAGTTGTTTACTAGGTGGCACTGCTTTGGATTCCTGATTTTTAAGGATTTTCAATTCAGGTACTTATCGGTCAATGCAGCTTTCCTATTGATTACTATGTAAGTTAATGGGCATTCTAATGCTAATTCACAGGACAACTGACATGAAATTTACTGTTTACTTGATAACTTGAGATCTTTTTTGAGTTAGTACCATGAGGCTGCACACGTTAATGACTTACTCAGAATATGGTTGACCTTGATCCTTTATCAAGTTTATAGAGCTGCAAGAGTGATGAATGTCAAGATCAGCTGAGCATGGGCTGTTTACACAGGCCTCTTGTTTTTGTTTTTGTTTTGTTTTTTGGGGGGGAGGCAAATCTAATTGCTTTGATATCAGACAAGAACACTCCTAGGGTCTCCTAGTTCTTAATTTGTTCACCAGGTGGCACTCCAATTTTTGGCTCAGCTGGCTTGCTAGTCAGGCTGTGCTTCTAGGAGTCTCAGTTGCCTGTCTTAGAAATACTTCAAAATGTCATATGCACTCAGCTAAACCTCAACACAGGTCTATTCAGTTGCAACCTTGATTTTGTGGGACAGGCTAAGGTCAGCTGAGCACAGGTTGTTCATGCAGCCCTCTAGTTTATGACTTTTTGTGTGTTTTCACTGCTCTTAGCTTTTTTTCCCAAAGGATAATTTAAATCCTCTTGAGACTTAATGGGAATATATACCTGAACTTGATTTTCACCATATTTGGTTACTACATGGTGGTTCTGTCATTTTCTGATTTTTAACAAGTTATCAAACTTAGAAAAATTGCAAAAAAAAATAAGTGAAGGTGTCTTTGATATCATTCTGAAGTTCACAGGACAGCTATGCACAGGACTGTCATAGTCATCTTGTTTAGCAATTTTTTTTCTATAAAAATCTTGGAACAGTTACCCCAAAAATAATCTCATTTGCAAATGGGAAATTACAGGCCCTAACTGTTAATTAATTATAAATGTGTCCATCTCTCCTTTATTGCAAATACAGTTTTTGTTTTAGTCTTAATTTAACAAAGACTGATTCAAAAAAGACAAATCTTTAACAGTCTTAAGTTTACAAACTTTCTAAAATATTGAATTAAAACTAGAACAAAGACTGTGATATTGAATGCCCAGCTGTCAGTCTGGTACAACAGGGGCTCATCACTCCCTTGAAACATCCAGGGGAGAGATTTTGTGAGTATGCAAAAATTCTAAATGAAAGCACTGGCAAGTGAAGTCACAAAAGGCAGGTTGTCTTTCAAAGGAGGGAATACTGTATAGCAGTCAGTCCAATAAAATTTGATTCAAACTGAAATTTCTTTTTCTCTGACCACATTTAAATCAAAGTGTACTGCACATGCTTAATGATGATCTACTGGGGAAATGACCACTGTAACAGTATGTGAGCAGCTTTCATACTCTTTGTGTACATGATGGCAGACTGTAGCACAATTGCTTCATAATGGCATGCAAATTCTGAACTGTTGTGTTGTGTATGAGGACTTTCAGTAGCTGACAATGTGAACTGAACTGTTTACTGAACAGCAAATTGTCCATTTGTGTGTGCAAACCTGTCAACACTGGCCATGAGTAGTGCCATTCTGACAAATTGGTGGGGCACCATGCTGCTGTGCAAGATTCATCATCCTCCAAAAAGGAGTGGAGTCATTTTTAAAAAATTACACACAGTAATAAGTATCGTTTAAGCGTGAATGTTTTTTATCATAAGGTTTTCAAGATACAGTACAAGGGTGTGGAGCACAGCCAGATCTTCACTATGTCTTAGGTTGCTAAAGCAGTGACACCAGGAGGCACTCTGTCTCTTGATACCCCTGCATTCTCAAGACATTTGTAGTTACAGACACACAGTGTGTTTAGTATGGTGCTAAAGAATGTCACAAATATATTTGGGTTTGGATTTCCACTACTTGTCTGTATTACAACTATCTTAAGGTGAGGATGATTTGGCTGATGACAGTGCTGGGTTAGAAAGATTCCTGAGTAACTTTCATGTCATGCTCTCATATTTTTCAAATTAAATGTGCTCAGTAATACCGTCAAATGCATGAATGATTATCCTTTTGTGTCTTTCATAGGTGGAAATTTCACTTGCTAGTTTTGCGGATAACATAGAACCCAAACTAACAAAGCATGACTTGTTAGTGTTTCTGTGTTGTGGTAAGTGTAACTTACTTTAAGTCATAACAGATTTGGCAAGTGCAATGGTGGAAGATGTGCTGCTTTACAAATAGTAAAATGGCTTGCAACAGAGGTACTATACGGTACAAGGCAGCTCCACTGTGTCTCTGTAGATTTCTATAAGAGTGTACATCAATAAGGTCAGGTAATGGTTGCTGTCACTAATACATGTACGTCTATATGACATACATTTTCAATGCATTGGACATCTACATGATCTACTAGTTGTAGAACAGAGTTTCCAGATAGATGCATTTATGTGGAATATTGGCATGATGTGAGGTGATGCAAATGACATCAAATTTTAATTTCATATGATCATATTGTGTGAATGCACAAAACAAGTGTATGTAGCACAATTTCTGTTGAACAATAAGTGTCATAGTACTGCAAGTCTCTTGTTAAATAAAACTTCCATGCTAGCAAGTATTTTAGTGGCTCCTGCAGCTTTCTCATTTTCTCTTTTCAGATGGATTGATGAAAGTAGGTCCATGGACACAAAAAACTGCAGCTAAAAAGATAATTTTCAACTTTATTGTGGACAAAAACAAGGTAATTTAAAAGCAAAACCATCCAATTCAACATCTGAATGGAGAGGAATAGTAGAAGTGTTCATACGAAGCCATGTGAAACTTGTCTCATTGGCAGCACATGCTCCTTTTCTCTTTGAACCTTGACATGCAATCATACAGCCTGGAATTCAATGGGGTATGATCAACAAACCATGGTACATTAAAGTAACACTAGACCATGGTGTATCAGACATTTTGTGATTTATGGGAAATTGAGTCATGACATCAGGGCAAGATCAGGACATTTTCATGAGCAGGGCTTTCCTTGAATTACAAGTTTTGCTCAGGGTTACAGTAAATTTAAGCTCTGATATTTACAATACTGCAAGTATTAAGAAATCAACAAGAAAGTGTGTAGGGCCTATAACTACATTATGCTTTTTTGTCCCCCCCCCCCCCCAAGTGTAAAAAAATAACATAAAATAAAAATCACAAATGGAAAAATCAAAATTACCTGCCAGAATTGCATTGTAACAGTTTTGTATACGACATTCATATTCATATTTTTCTATATCATAATTCTTTATATACATTAAAAATCTTTGGATACTATGTGTATTGACTTCATCTTTTCGTAGCTGGTGTATCATTTAAAAATATAACTGATTTGATGTCAAATACATTAATTTATAATTAAGCTCTAGTTATAAATATGTTGTCCCTTTTCCTTGTGTTATAATCGTGTATGATTGTGTATGGAAATAATGGAAGATTCTTAAAGTGTATAGGCAATCTGATGGTTAGTGTCCCTAAGTGTTACCAAGAGGTTGCCAGTGAATGGGTGTTCCATCTTTAGATATGTTAAGAATCACCACATTTTCGACACTCAAATAATTGTCTTTTAACCCTTTCCCAGTAAAAAAAAAAGTTTTGCAACTTAACCTGGGTATGCATCAACACATTTCAAGGACTTGCCAACAGATGTTTTTTGCAAAGTGCAAGAACCAAAATTGAGGCCAAATGAAAAAAAAAAAAGCTTGTTTCTCATTTCTGTGCACATCAAATTTTTTTGCTGCATCACTTAAAAAAAAAATCATTTCGCCATTTTTGGGCAATGTTGCTTGAGTTAGATGACGTTCTTCACTTTCTAGCATCAGTACATTCTGCCATCTATTGGGTGTAGAGAAACTATTCTCTCTCGTTCCTGGTGCATATGTATATATTGAGCTGCTCTGGAGCAAGCCTTTTAGGCTAACGGCCAAGGCCCCAAACTGTTCCGGCATCCCTCTCCATGGTAGGACAATCCACAATCCATTTTTTGGAAAGACTATTCAATTTGACATTTGAAAATGATGGTTGTGGTTGTTCATTAGGTATGTTTTATAGCCACAAATAAGAAGAAGCTTCTTCTGATTATTTTTAAACTTGTTATGAAACTTTTAATGTACTTATTTGAGTGCGATCCGAGTGGCCTCAACCCTGACGACATTACTGGGTATCTCAAAAAATATTTACCACAGCTTTACCAAATTTTTGCAGAGAGAAACTGGATACAACAGTGTACAAAGCTAGGATGTAGCAGTGGAACGGCTTATTATGTCTCCCGGTGGAAGCCGGGGGACATATTGTTTTAGTGCCCGTTCTTCCGCTTCTTCTGCTTCTTCTTGTTGTTGTTGTTCAGGTTCTTCAACACTTGGTTTCCATGTGATAAGTCTTGAAGGACTTGACAGAATTTGATGAAACTTGGTAGGATTATATATCTAGGCAAGACCTAGGTTGAGATTGTATTTGGATGACCTTGAGCGAATTCTCAAGGTCACAGGGTCACTTATGTGAAATTGGTTTCCGTTCGATAAGTCATGAAGAACTTGATGGAATTTGATGAAACTTGGTAGGATTATGTATCTAGGCAAGACCTAGTTTGGGATTGTATTTGGATGACCTTGAGCGAATTCTCAAGGTCACAGGGTCACTTATGTGAAATTGGTTTCCGTGCGATAAGTCTTGAAGAACTTGATGGAATTTGATGAAACTTGGAAGGATAGTGCATCAAGGTGAGATCCACGATTGGATCGTAGTTAGGTGACCTTGTGCGAATTTTCAGGGTCACAGGGTCACTTAAATATGAAATTGGTTTCTGTGCGATAAGTCTTGAAGAACATGATTGGAACTTGTAATGTATCAAGGTAAGACCTAGGTAAGCATTGTATTTGGGTGACCTTGACCGAATTCTCAAGGCCACAGGGTCATTAATGTGAAATTGGTTTCTCTGCAATAAGTCTTGAAGAACTTGATGAAAATTGCTAGAGTAATGTATCTAGGTGAGAGCTAAAATAGGATTGTAATTTTCAAGGAAACTTGGTCATTTTTAATTTGTTATTACCTGTAGCTTATTCAGAGACGTAAGTGTTCCTCCGGGAGACATTTGATTTTCTGTTGGAAAATCAGTCTGTTCTAGTCAATTATTGAAAGCCGAGGTACTTTATTATTACACACCATGACATTTTTAACTCAGTTTCCAAGTCAGCAGATTTCTAGGATTAATTGACCAGATGAAATTACAGCATATGTATAAAAAAGCACCTGATCTCAGAAGGTGAGTGGGCTTGACCCAAGCCAGAATGTTCATATTTATAGTTCATTTAAACACATACCTGCTGATTTATTACCTGAACATTTTGTATTCATGTCTTCACTGGTTAATGAAGGATCTTTTTAGCTCAGCTGACTTGTTAGTCAGATGAGCTTTTGTGAGGGTCTGTCTTTCCTAGTCATTACTATGGAAGCCAATGGGCATTCTAATGCTAATTCACATTTTCGACTTCTTCTCCAAAACCGTCATCCAGATTAACTTCAAACTTGGTGGCAATGTACCTTGGGTGGGTTTCTACGAGTTTTGTTCAACTGTTCATGCTCCAGTGATTTTTGGATTTTTTAATGATTTTTTTTTCAAAAATCTCTACAAAAGTTTTAATAGGAAAGTTTAACATGGGAATTTCATGTAATGGTCATAACTTAAATAATATTGGCCAGATTTACTTCAAACTTGGTGGGGATGTGCCAAATGGTCACGCTCTATTGATTTTTGGATTTTTTATGAATTTTTTTGTTCATTTTTGGGGGGCAAACCTTAAAAACTCTTCTCTGAAACCGCACACCCAATTGCTTTGACATTGTACATAGACACTCCCGGGGACACCTAGTTCCCAATTTGTTCACCAGGTGGCGCTGCAACTTTTTATGCATTTTTTGTATGGTTTTGCTATTTTTCATTTGTTCTCCGAACCATCCCTTAGATTAAACTGACATGTTATGGATATGTTGTTATGGAAGGGTCAAACAGTTGTTTACTACGGGGTACTGCTTTGGATTCCTGATTTTTAAGGATTTTCAATTCGGGAACTTTTCGTTCAATGCAGCTTTCTTGTTGATTACTATGTAAGTCAATGGGCATTCTAATGCTAATTCACAGGACAAGTGACACGAAATTTACTGTTTACTTGATAACTTGAGATCTGTTTTGAGTTAGCTGCACATATTAATTATTCTGTATGAAGGTCATGCTGAGACAGTACATGAATGACCTTGACCTTGTTTGTGGGGTCACAGTGCAACATACATGAATTTTACTCTTTATTACAACTTGAGAACTATGTGAACTTTGATGCTGCACATGTAAGTGTTCTTCTATAAAGGTCAGACTTACTCAGAACATGGTTTTCCTTGATCCTTTCCCAAGTTCATAGAGCTGCAAGTGTGATGAATGTCAAGATCAGCTGAGGCATGGGCTGTTCACACAGCCCTCTTGTTTCTTTTAATATTTGTATTGTGACCCGAGTGGTGGCCGAGACCAAAGTGGATTTGAGCCAATGTCTCGTGTACACAGCTTTTACTTTTATATAGTTCAGGCATGGATGTGTATCTAACCAAATCAGCTCAAACACACATCCATCCTATTTTGTTCAAGAATTTCATTTTAAGTCAGTTTTGATATTTGTTTAAACCTGAATAAGTGGTCTTTCTATGGTTACTATATTTATGTAATCTGTGAAATAATATTTGTTTCCATTACGTCATGCATAAGATTAGATTAGATCCTTTATTTATCCTGGGTAATACATGATTAGCGGATATCCACTAGTTCTCATCATGGCCCAGCCGTGAGAGAAAATATACAAAAGATATAGCAATATTTACAAAGTACAGTAAAACACAAAATAAATTAATATAAAAACTGTCTTATCTGCATCCAGCAATTACCTGTTTCCATAATGCCAATGACATTAAGCATAATGTACCAAACCACATTTTGATTAAAAGTCCTGCAACTTCCTCTTACAGTATAGAGATTTGAATGTTTCAACAGATTTTGCTGTGTGAACATCAGTCGGAAGGTCATTCCAAAGCCTTTCACCATCATACCTAAAACTGCGAGTGTAGTTTGTGAGCCTTGCTTTGGTGGTAATTAAATTGTTGCGACTAGCACTTCTTGTACCATAAGTGTGCTGCTGTGAGATTGACCTGAAGTTACATAGATATGTTGGCACCAAACCATATTTAGACACTTGTACATTAGTACACTTCTTGTAAAGCTCACTCGCTCATAGAAAGGCGTCAATTTTAATTTTTTAAAAAGCTCTTGGCTGGAAAAATCTAAAATGCAGGAGTGGAGAATTATATGTGCTGCCCGTTTCTGTAATTTGGTAATACGTTCTGTATAAATTGAATTGGGAGGACGACCCCAAACAGTACAACAAAAGTCCATGTGTGGTAGGACCAATGCATTAAAAAGTTGGACTGCAACATCTTTTGGAATCAAATGCCGAATTCTTTCAAGAACACCTATCCTTTGAGATAACTTCTTGCATACTGTCTCATGTATGAAAACGCTAAGCAGTGTTAACCCTCATGGGCCCCACCCATTCAAAAGCTCCCAGATGGAAGTTCTCATCTGTCTTGAAGCTATGTCCCTAATCAAACTATTTTGAATAAGAAATCGACACAAGACCTGTCGAGATAACTTGCTTAAAATCAGTAGTTTGTCCATGAGATGATAAGGCAAAATGGGCGGGATCTGAGTCTTTGATAGGTGTGGACTGGGTAATCAAATCATGTTTGATGTAATTGTTGGTTTAATAATATTCATGTACCACTTGTTTGCCACGGTCCTGTGAAGGAAGCCTTTAAAAAAACAAACAAACAAGCAACTTTCCCACTGCTTCATCTCACACTCGGCATAGCCATAGCCCCAGTCTGTGTTGCCACAGCCAGAGTCATGGGAGCCCTTACAAGGGCTATACCTTCTTCTGCCTTCCCTTGCTTCAGTTGCACACTCTGGCTTCCATCTCCCTGAAACCCAACTCACCACATTTCTTTCCCAGCATTCCATCAGGAAACCCTTCCCTAAGTCTACCCCTATTCTACTTGCTGGCATTTCCCTCTTCAGCCTCATAATCCATGCTAATCTAGCACTTTCTGCCATATTCGAACTTGTTCTATGTTCCTACAAGCCTCATCTTCTTCAGCCCAACCGTTAAACTGTCTATCTCTGAAGTTCCTTTATTCTCAACACCATAAAAGCAAATGATGCACAGTTTTATGTACATTTTCCCTGTATATTTTGAACTTCTCATCACTTTCCACTGTCCACTTTTGCTTCTGCTTCTCAAGATTAATTACTCCTGCTCTCCTTGGAATAGTAATCTTGGAGCCTTACTTCCATCCCAACACCTTTCCTTCACTGGCTTCTCTAATGCTTGTTAAGCTTTTAAAGTGCTCTTCTTCAACCTTTTGTTTCCACTCCTCCTTGTGCTTTCCTGCCACAACCAACATTTGTCTTCCATGTAGTGTCAACCGCATCTGGCCCCTTCAGGTCATACCTTTCTGCTAACTTGTCTGTGACTAGCACCCACTTTGTCCATTACTTAACTGCCTCAAGATACATCTACCTACACCACATATCCTGTCCTGTCTGCTGCAAGTAGCTCCAATAGCTGAATTTTGCCTTTGCTATTCTATCCCAGACATTCAACCAGCCAAGTTCCCCTAATGCTTCTGCTGCCACACATGGCGGGGCCCTTGGTATCCTTAGACGATCTCTCTTTGTGCCCTTTCTGACCATTCCAGATCTTTCTCACTCATTGCATCTAACCCATATAGCATGTCTGGGACTGCTGCCCTCTCCCAAAGCACCCTCCCTATGATTGCCCTATTGAAACTATTTGCTGCTGTTAGTGTAATCATACCTATTGTTCTATTGACCTTCTGCATGATCCTATTGACACAATATTGAAACACCTTGACCTGTAGCTTTGATCCTTAAACACTCAAATATTCATAATCATCTACATGTACCTGTCCAGTGACCCTCTGGAACCTCAAACTTTCCAACCATCCACTTCTCTGCCTGCCTGTGCTACTGACCCACAATCATGACCTCACTCTTTTTCTCACTGTTTTCCAGCCTCCATTTCTGCCCATAGTCCTGTGCTACTCTGTCTACATTTTGCTATTCCTCTTTTGTCTTAACCATAAGAACAATGTCATCTGCAAAAAACAAACCTGGTATCCTCTCATCTCCTACCTTAACAACTTTTCTACTCTCTAGCAACTAAACTCGTGTAGATATAATGCGAACAAAAATTAGGGATAAACACAGCGATGTTTTAACCCAGTACACAGCTCTGCTCCTTCCCCTTGGATCTTCCTCAGACTCACCGTACTTTTTACATTCGCTTATAAAGCTCTCAACACTTCTGAAAACCTGCCTCCAAAGATTTAAAAAGCAGGTACATTAATGTGTTTCTGTTGCTGCAGCTGAAATGAGAGGTCATTATAAGATAATATACATTGGCTTGTTCATGGTCACTACTCTCGTGTGTTTAAGGCTCAAATGCATCATAAGAGTGCAATAGGGAGCCTTTTTAATCCATGTCGAGTCATGTGTATAAATGCCATAACTTATGCTATATTTATCAGAACCAGGGAGGTGGATTGAAACATACACATCTCAGTCCGATCCAAAACCTTCCATAATATGATTTATTATTAAATATTGTTAGTTATAATGATGTTTTGACTTATATTCACATTTTATATGCAACATTGTATGATTTATGTCTTTACATTTTTAATCATATTCAATTTGTGTGGTTGTGAGCAACACAATGCAATTATCACAGGATTAAGTTTTTATATACAAATTTCATCCTCAATAATCATCGCAGTTTTATTATACATGCCATTTCCATAAGCCTGCTTGGAAAACTGTTAACGTCATATGGAAAAGCTGGTTTCCAATTCAGTTGTGGTGCCTGTACAGGTAACTTGACTATGACACAGAACAGAACAGAACAGATACAGAGGCAGTTTTACCAGGAGTACTTTTTTTACCCTTCGGCCTTATGAGGCCGATGGGTATTGTCGTACCCGGCGCCGTCCGTCTGTCCGTCCATCTGTCCGTCCGTCCATCCCGTGGTTTTACCACCATAACTTCAGAAATTTTGGATACAGGACTTTCAAATTGCACATATTACACTGCCATATGGCGTACTTTGTGTGCAAGCATAGTTGACCTTGACGTAACTCTTAAGGTCACACAGTGGTGACGTGCTAAGCAACGTTACCGCTCTAACTATTGAAAGCCTGCATCTAGCAACTAAATCTTACACAAAAGAAGCTTCATAGAGTGATCAAGAAGCCTATTTAAGATCGAGGTCATAGCTGTATATTTGACTTACTTTTTGAGGTCAGAGGTCAAGTGCACAATGGTGGTATTGGTATAAGTAAGGAAGTTTTAAGTCAGTTACATGAAATTTTATACACACATGTATCACAACCAAAGAATGTGTCATGAATCAAAAGTAGGTCACTAGGTCAAGTATCTGGGTCACAGTGACCTATTCATTGAAATTTTGTGAACGTTTTGAGACAGGACTTTCAAGTTGCACATGATAGTACACTCCTATATGGCCTACTTTGTGTGCAAGCATAGTTGACCTTGACCTAATTCTCAAGGTCACACAATGGTCACGTGGTGAGCGACATTACCACTCTTATTATTGAAAGCGTGCATTTAGCAATCTAAAGCTAACACACAAGAAGCTTCATAGAGTTATCTAGAAGCCTATTGAAAATCTAGGTCATGGCTCTATATTTGACCTACTTTTTGAGGTCAAAGGTCAAGTGCACAATGGTGGTATTGGTTTAAGTAAGGAAGTATTTGAGTCATTTACATTGAATTTTATACACCCATGTATCATAACTAAAAAGTTTGTCATGAATCAAAAGTAGGTCACTAGGTCAAATATCTGGGTCACAGTGACCTATTCATTGAAATTTTGTTTACCATTATAATTTGAGAAGCTTTTGAGACAGGACTTTCAAATTGCATATGATAGTACACCACTGCAAGCATAATTGACCTTGACCTAATTTTCAAGGTTACACACGGGTCACAAGTTTGCTGAGTGATGTTTTGCATCTAGAAATCTAAATCTTAAAACAAAAGAAGCAACATAGGGTGATCTAGAAGGCTACTGAAAGTCAAGGTTATACCTCTATATTTGACCTAATGATTTTGAGGTCAAATGTAGAATAGTAGTATTTGTGTAGGTAACTATACCTGATACTATGGGACACTATTCGTATTCACTTACTGCAAAAGAGATTGAAGGCGGCCGAAGGGTACAGCGTTCTTTGAACGGATTTTTTTTTTTAATGAGATGGGCTCTTCTTTATGATTTCATGGTGAGAGAACAACAAATTACATTAAAATCATACTCTTCTGATCAGATATCAAGGCGAAAATTTATTTTATTATCTACCCCTCCTAACCGAGGAGGGGCATATAGAAATCACTTTTTCCATGCATCTGTGCATTGTGCATCCATCTGTCTGTCCGTCCACATTTTGTGTGTGTGCTATAATTTGCTTGTCCTTCAACCTAGATTTATGAAACTTTATGCATAGGTGCATCTGGACATAAGGGCGTGTTGTGTACCAAATCAGGTCGCTAGGTCAAGTATATGGGTCACACTGACATTCTTGTAAATTAGTGTCTTGGGTATAACTTTTTTACCATGTAACTTAAGTTAATAAAACTTCACACACAGATGCATCTACACATAAGGGTATGTATTTTTCCAAAAGTATGTCACCAGGTCAAGAATCTGGGTCACTGTGACATATCCTTATAAAATCTTGTCTGGGCTATAATTCCTTTACTGTATTACTTAGTTTCATGAAACTTCACACACACATATCTTGACCTGAAGGTATGTCATTTAACAAAAGTAGGTCACTAGGTCAAGTATCTGGGTCAAGATGATGCATCCCTGTAAAACTACATTACACTTCATGCCTGGGCTATGATTCTGTTGTCTTTTGACCTAGAATCTCGAAACTTTACACACCTGTGTATCTGGACACAAGAGTGTGTCATGCATAAAACTGGGTCAGTGGGTCAAGTATCTGGGTCACAGTGATAGCCTATTTTTATTGACCATAATCATTCCAAAATGAGACCTGTGATTAGCAAGGTTTTAAATGACAAGAAGGGGGCATGGATCCAGCGATCTCAGATTGCCTTTTGATGTAACAGAGACTTCAAATTTTGTAATTTTGGGTTTGTGGAAGTATATATATTATATGCAGGTGTGAATCGAAGAATGAGAACAGGGAAAAAATTGGAAATTAAGCATAACAAAAATAAGGGGGGGGGGGGTAATATATTTTCATCATATTCCAATGTAATGTGTTATATAAAGCTGCTTTTCTTTCACATATTATATCCTGGCCAGTTTTTGGTGCATAAAGTGAGCATATAGTACAAAAATATGGAAACTTGTGACATATTCTTTGTCTGGATCTAGGTAATAAATTTGAATTTTTGTGTATTTAGACAACTGCACAGACTTTTTATCATTTGTTTCTTAACTTAATTGCCATTTTTGCATTTGTGGTAATAAAATAGTCCTGTTACCAAAATAGACAACCACAACCATCATTTTCTGATGTAAAATTGGTTAATCTTCCATAACATACAAGTTGTGCAATTGTTCTAGATGTACTATGGGGAGGGGTATCTCCTTAACAAAGCCTCTTTTGGGGTGTTTGCCGCTATACTAATTGAATGGTATTGCCTAGCATATTCACTATGGTACATTCCAAAAAAAATTTTAAATCAAAAAAAAAATTCAAATCCTCCCTTCTGCATCACTTCTGTCTTCAGAGGTAAATGAGAAACAAAATTTTTTTTTTTTATTTGGCCTAAAAGATGAAATACAAAACTCTGGGGTTTCAACTTCAGTGCAGATTCACCCATGGCCCAGTACAGTTTGTGGGCAGGTGCACATTCACAGTATTTTATCTGTTTTTGATGACTGTCAATGCCTGCAGCAGTGGTCATCAGCAGTACAGTCTGGAAGTGCCTGGCATTGGTCCATAGAGCTGCCCTGGAGCCTGCTGTGTCAGCAGGCAGGTGCACACACAGTTGATTTCTCTGCCCAACTCTACGTGGAGATTGCAGCCAAGTGGGTGTGTAATGCATTGACCACTGGGGCACATATCCTGTGTGGTAAGGTCTACCAGAACATCATGGTGGATGTCAAAGTCAGGTAATGTCAATTGTTAACCCCTGAGGACTCAGTCAACAGCTTTTCTTGTATGCTAAGTCATTTTAACATTTAAACTTGAATTTTTCATATCAAAACTTCTTTTCTTGACATCAAAAAATCAAATATGGATATTGAAAATAAATCATTTTTTTATATAAAAAAACTAGTATTTTCATATGAAAATGCTTGTACCAAAAACCATGCTTGAAAGTATCACGATCTGCCACCAGGGGGCATCATTGGCAAATCAACAGGACACAAAGATGTCATCTGCCATGTCTACTTGTGATGGTTCCACTGCTGCGCAAATCTTGGGAAAAAAATTGGCATTAGGGGAGTATGAACTAGCGCCAGAAGAAAGTGATAGATTTGTGCACCTAGTATAGGCCAGGATGGGGGGGGGGGGGGGGGGGGGCGACCTTATTTCGTCACTGCAAAAGAAAAACACTGCTAGGAAAACATGGTCTGATGTGAATCTGTTTCACCACTACCTAATGCAACAAAAACATGAAGCACGATCAATGCGTGAATTGGAATCCAGTCTTATCATAATCCAGTTTAGAGAAAAATCATGGGATAAAAAAATCATCATATGGTTTTCTTTGTTTATTGATTTTACCAACTCGTATGATATTGTGTAACTGCACTCGTTTGCTATTGCTCACTCTTGCAGTAACAAGATATCGTAGTGGTTGGTAATATCAGTAAACAAGGAAAACCATATATAAATATATATATACACATATATATATGTTTATATATGTACACATATATATATATATATATATATATATATATATATATATATATATATATATATATTATTATATCTGAAACTGTTGGTGCAAAGTGGTGTCAAATTTGATGGGTTACCATATGTGGGTACATGGTTGACAAGATGCTAATAAAGTATACATGTCCTGAATGGCAATACCTCTTTACACCAATGTCCATAAATTCAGCCAAGTCTATTATGTAGTGGATTTTATGAACAATTATACAACTGGAGTAAAGTTTGCATGTACTTGTAAGGGCTGAGTTGTATTTTTAATTTGAAATGGTGAATTTCTTTTTTTTACAGCAACAACAAACTTTTCCACAGAGCTGTTGGCATCATCCAGGTAGTCTTACATTTGAAGTACAGTGGACCCTGTCTTGAGAGACCACTCCAATGAGAGGCCACCTGTCTCTGAGAGACCACCTTTTCCGGATACTTTGCATCTTATTTATACTTCTTATGTGAGACCACCTGACTTGAGAGGCTGCAATTTGGTCATCTCTTCTTTGGTCTTTCAAGACAGGTTACTTTGCTTGATACAAGTTATTTCTACCTCCTATGAGAGACAACCTGTTTTGAGAGACTTCAATTCAGTCAACCCATAAACCTTTAAAGTGGTCCTCTAAGACAGATTTCACTGTCTGTTGAATGTTTTCCAGGAACCCCAGTGTTTGAATATCTACAGCTGACTGTAGAAGATAAAGATGTAAAGGAGTCTGTTTCTAACCTTGTATGATGAAAACAAAACTGTGTGTTACATTAAAACCATCATTTTGTGAAAGTGCCCATTGTGCCCTCACGTATCATCCAACTAGTTGTTGAATAATTTGATGTATTTTCACTGGTTTGTAACTTACTCTATTCAAATAGCCCCCAATGTAAGAATTTGAGAAAGTAAATCTGAATGAGTCTGTACTTTTTTAATTAGTTCAGCTGACTTGTCAGTGAGCTGAACTTCTAGGATGGTCAGTCCTCCATCCTCCATCAGTCTGTCTGTCTGTCCTTTGTCCGTCTAATTTGTTTCTTCATATTGGTACTGGAAGGTGAATACTCTGAATCTGTGCATTTTCTATCTTCAGGCCACAGACTACAGTTATAAATCCTTCTATTTTTCATATTAGCATTTTTCAGTCTAAAAAATCAGCATTTTGGTATTTTCAAAATCCGTGAACGCCATTTAACAGATAAAAATGTCAGAAAAATATGCACGGATTTTTGTCATACAATTCCCAGCTCGTTAATTTGTGATAATTGAAATACGAAACAACACCTGGATGTCAGCTTTATACAGGTGTATGAACTGAGCTCTTGCCAGGGTCACATCATTGTCCTTCCCCACCATAAAGTTCCCACCTGGCCTGGAAGACAGTGCACCTATATGACCACCAATGAAGCAACTCTGCGATGCAGCAAACCTGACTTAGCTAACTTTATTTAAACAGAAGCTACAGCATGCTGAAAACACAGTATTTTCACAATTACGGACTATCTCCGTTGGGATGCGCAACCAGCCAATCACAACTGTAGTCTGTAACCTAATAGACTTATCAAAATTTTTAAAACTTGTTTAACTGAAGCCACAACTTGTTTCCTGCAAAAGATTTGCATTAACTTTACCAAACTTCAATATTAAAGAAAATATCAACTTTTTTGCAAGCAACCTTAAAATCTGAAAAATCAGTTTTTATGACACATAAAATAATTAATTAAAATTTTGAGGAAAATTATATAATTGCATCCTATCAAATCTTTTCTGTCCAATATGAATACGATACACAATGGGCTATGATGCAAACCCATAATCACTTGCCTGCATGTCCTGCCCTTACAATGAGAGATCAAATTACTATGCCCCACCCCTTAATTTTAACCCCAAATTTGAATATATTGTTAAAATTTTATGAATTTTTAGGTGAAATTGGTGATTTTTTTACTATTTATGGATAGATTCGTAACATTTGTCTACAAAAAATATGACATCTATCACTGCTGAGGCATTAATGGCGGATGGGGGGAGTATCAGTTACACCAAGTCAGCATCTAATACCAGTCATTATGGCAGTATTTCCCTGATATAATCTGAATTACGGCAGACAATGGAACAGTTTCAGTGTTTAAACATTATTAGCCCATCAAAGTGCACAGTTTAAGACCAGTTGGTCACGGATTAGAGTCGCGGTATTCAGCAAATTATGTTTTTTGGTACTACAATTATGGAATTTTAACGCGCCCTTTGTTTGAACATTAGGAGGGCAGTTGGGTGATCCAGCTTCCACAAACCAATAGTGCTATGTCTTTTTTTCTGCAGTAGACTGTACAAGTTGTGGTTTATTGACATGGTTTCTGGTGTATGTGCACATATTAGAAAGAAAATGACAAAAGTTTGTACAGTTACTCCAATATCATAAATGCATATTTGTATTCACAAGTGCTCTGATTTTAAATTTGATAAGCATCCAATTATCAATCCAATTATCAGGCGCAAGTGTTTTCAGGCAAGTGTTTAATGGAAGCTAACTTTTTTCCCCTTGTTTCACTTTCTGAAACTCTTATAATTATATGTGGTTGTATGTTGAAGTTCAAATGTTTTGCCACCTATGTACACTAGTTTGGTAAAAGTTATAAAATCTGCAGTTCATAAGTGCTGTCATCCATATCCATGGATATAAATTGATTCATTTATGTGAAAATAACATGCTGATGAACTCAACAGCTCAACAAAGTCAGCATGCCTGATTTTAAATGATTTACCCCAGTCAAATGACACACATGTATGACAAGCTTTTGTCTACCAAAAAAAAAAAAAAAAATAATAATAAAAATAAAAGGGGGTGGGGTGGGGGTGGTGGGGGGGGGGGGGGGAGAAACAAAAACAAAACCAAAAAACAAAGAAATTTACATTTTACCTAAGATTTGTACAGCTCTTCTGACAGACAATGCACATTTTTTTCTGGTATGCCCAAAATCACTTTGACATGATTTTGTATAAACAGCTCTGCATATGAATGGAGGCTATAGGCCTACAATGACAATGCCACAAAATTAAAAGTTTGAAACAGAGGGTCACTAAGTTTCATATCAATGGGATTAGCATCATTTATTCATATCATATTAGCATTGATAATTTCTCATACACACATATGATTACCTGTATGGTACAAGTGAGGTATCGCTAAATACAAAGGGCTATGGAAGCTATCTATCTACCAAGCAGTCAGCAAGGGAGGCATAGCCTGTGCACTTGTTAAATGTCTTGCATCGAATCCTGTTATTATTTTTGCAGTGTGGTTCCACTGATAGGTACAACATGTCTATGCACAATGATTTGTGACATAAATGTGATACTTCATGAATTTTTAGAAAATTAAGACTGTTAAACTTGATATTCACAGCCGATCTGTGGGTGTCAAACTTCTTTTCTCCTTTCATAAGCTGGCCTGGGGTACACAATACCATAGCCCGAATCATTTGCCTTGTGATCTACAGTCCCAGGACCATATCTTGCATGCTCCATCCATGTAAAAGTTGGTAGGATCTCTCAAAATTGTCCAGGCAGCTGTCAAGAAGTGCTGACTTCCCATTTTTAACTTGCTTGATGGACGATAATAGAATAACAACGTGACCATGTGAGTCCCAATACATACAGAGTTAGCCCTAATAGGCCACAGACTACAGTTATAAATCCTTCTATTTTTCATATTAGCATTTTTCAGTCTAAAAAATCAGCATTTTGGTATTTTCAAAATCCGTGAACGCCATTTAACAGATAAAAATGTCAGAAAAATATGCACGGATTTTTGTCATACAATTCCCAGCTCGTTAATTTGTGATAATTGAAATACGAAACAACACCTGGATGTCAGCTTTATACAGGTGTATGAACTGAGCTCTTGCCAGGGTCACATCATTGTCCTTCCCCACCATAAAGTTCCCACCTGGCCTGGAAGACAGTGCACCTATATGACCACCAATGAAGCAACTCTGCGATGCAGCAAACCTGACTTAGCTAACTTTATTTAAACAGAAGCTACAGCATGCTGAAAACACAGTATTTTCACAATTACGGACTATCTCCGTTGGGATGCGCAACCAGCCAATCACAACTGTAGTCTGTAACCTTCATCTTTGCTCTCATTGTTGGGTTGAAATTTTGAATGTGAGTTATGTGCTTTTGAGCTCTTGGTGATTTGTATATGGAAAAATTCAGTTTCTTAGAGAAATCCGGCTGTCCGTATTTCACATTTTTCACCAGTACATGTACTTCTCCAAAACCGTCAGGTGGATTCACTTGAAACTTGGTGACCATGTACCTCCGGTAAATCTCTACTAAACTGTTCAAATGATCACAGTACAGGTTTTTAAAAAAATTTTTTTATAAATTTTGTGTGTTTATTTATTTATGTTTTTGTTGTTGTCAAATCTGAAAAAAAAAAATTTTCCTCCCGAAGTGTCCAGTCAATAGTTTTAAAATTGCACAGGCACAAATCTGTGATCACCTGGTCCTTAACAAACTCTGTCCAAACAACCATATACATACAGTGATTATTGTATTTGTTTTGATTTTTTGGTTCATTTTTGACAAAATCGTAGGAAATCTTCTTGTACAAAACCACCTGGCCAATTGCTTTGAAATTACTCACAGGGAAACTTCTGGGGACCCTGAAACCTTCATTTGTTCAACAGGTAGCATTGGAAATTTTCCATTTTTTTATGAAATTTTGTGTGTTTTTGCTCTTTTTCACTTTTCCTCCAAAAGTGTTAATCAGATTGTTCTGAAACTTGATAGAAATCATAATCTGAATCTCTGATTTTATACAAATTTTTCAAATGGTGTACCTGTTGGTTAATGCATGCATTCCTATTAATTATTATGTCAGCAAATGGGGATTGCAATGGAAATTCACAGTCTGTGCATGTAAGGTCAGTTGAGTACAGGACTGTCACAGTCCTCTTGTTGGTTTTGCTTTCGTAGTATTTGCATTACTTTTTGTTGGTAAATCAACTTATGGCTTGATGAAAGATCAAAAGGAGATTTGCATATTAATTTCCCGCCCCAACTGCATACCTGATTTCCTGCTCTCACTTGGTGAGATATGGCGAGATACAGGTCGGTACCTGTGGCGACAAGTGGGATATTACTAATATTTTGGAAATACAGCATACTTAATCAAGGCATATGGATTTTTTTTTATGTATGGCTTGGGAAGTACCAGAAGAATATACCAGTTTGGCATTTGTGAACTTAAACTTCTTTAAAAAATGCAAATTTTGTGAGAAATGAGGGTATGGCCTGTCTGAGACAGTGATGCGACCCACGTCCCCCGTAATTGCCAGGCTTCAAACCCATGCTTTGTGGCCGGAAATTAATATGCATTCTGCGTATTCCTGGCTGCATCCTCATAGCCCTGCATACAAATACTCACTGGTGTCTATATTAACAGTGTGGTGGTTTTTGCAAATGCATGCTGAGAAATCAAAAGCAAAAACAGATTTGGCATTTAGCATGAGGACACTGCCCCATTGCAGAGGTATGCAGGCTGTAGCAGGGAAGAGAGCCAGGAGTCATTGCTGCGGTCCATATACAGGACTGACGAACTTCTACCAGATCAACGTCATGGCCTCATAAGTGTCCACATCCTGAAGGCCTCGGAAATGGACAGGGTATGTATCCAAAATTAAAGCACTCAAACTGCTCAAAAACCCATTATTGTGAAAAAAAAAAATTGAGAATAAATACAAATACCTCATTCCAAATCTCAGTTGTTCTTGAAGATGAACTGTTTTGTTCGCC
The DNA here is from genome assembly GCA_964020975.1 of Hermodice carunculata. Lineage (NCBI taxonomy): Eukaryota > Metazoa > Annelida > Polychaeta > Eunicida > Amphinomidae > Hermodice > Hermodice carunculata. Next base: position 468,085 of record OZ026629.1, on the reverse strand, counting down.
ATTCATCCTAAACAATATCTGCATCTATGTAACATATTGTAGAATCAGCAAATCTGACGGGACTAGACCGTAGATGGAAGAGGCTTTTGTGGTTTTTCGACGTAAGACTAGTTTCGGTGATCTCTTCACCTCATCAGTTACGAAACCGACCGTTGAAAAAACTGCGTGTGCCTGTTTATATACGTTTGGGTTGCTACGTAAAACACGTGCTATTGTTTACGTTGATTCAAAGAATTTTTCTTTGAAAATAGGTGTTTTCCTAATATGGAAACACCTAGATGTTTGATGACTGTGGGTCAATCAGTACTTCTCTTAGGCTTGTTTAGAATTAGAACAACAGAATAGTTGTTGCAATGGCCCTGGATAGGGACTATGGAAATATTTAGGAACATTTCCCTTGTGAATAAATATGCAGTTATTTTCAAATTAACACTATATGTGTTAATTGAGTGGTACATAGCATGGGAAAATGAGCTCAGACAATAAAAATTTAGTATTAGACTGAGCAAGGGAGCTCACTTTCCCATGGTATTGAGGCCGAATGGCTCAATCGAGTGTAGTTGGTGCATCCAATGCTTCTCCCGAGTTAGTCGCAGCTCTCTGGTGCGGGCTAGTCTCGGAGGAGTAGGGATGTATTCTAGGGTATGGACTTCAATGTTCAGTCCATCATGTCCTTCCTGGGAAAAGTGTCTTCCCAGGGGTTGGGTGGTCACTTTGTTATTGATATAACGAAAGTTCTCTCTTAACCTGTCCTTCAGTGGACGTTGCGTCTGTCCTACATATTGTTTATGACAGGTCTTGCAAGTTAGGAGGTACACTAAGTTGGTGCTTTCACAGCAACCTCCCCTCGGGACTTTGTATGTCCGTTTTGTTTCTGTGCTGGTGACACTTCCTGATGTGTTCAGCCAAATGCCGTATTTGCAATTCTGGCGATTGCATTCATTCTTCTGTTTTTTGCCTGAAATTGCTGGATTTTCTCTTTCAGCATTGGAGTGTCTAATTCTGGAGTGGACTAGCATGTCTCGTAGGTTTTGTGGGCGTCTAAAACCTATGGTGACTGGTCTACTGAAGATTGTTTCAGCATGACGAGAGGCTTCTAAAGTCCTCCAATTTTGTTGGATTATTTGTCTAATTGGAGGGAGAGCAGGGTTGTATGATGTGATTAAGAAAAAGTTTTCTTGATCAGTGTTTTCTTCATCTTGGCTTGGTGTCAAAAGATCTGCTCTGCTGACTGAGTCAACTTTGCTTTTTGACTCTCTAAGTATTTGAGGTGGGTATTCTCTCTTCTCATAGTACTTTAGGATTTTCTTTGAATTCTCTTCAAATTCTTCTGGTTTACTGCAAATTCTCTATATTGGCAGAAGTTGACTATACGGCCCTCCAGTTCTGGAGTGTCTGGGATGGGCTGACCTAAAGTGTAGGTAGGTGTGGGTGTCCGTGGGTTTAACATAGAGCGTGGTGTATGCTCTATGTTGTGAGTCAATTTTCACAGTTGTGTCTAGAAAATTGATTTCACTTTTTGACCGATTGCATGTGAATTTGATTGTCGGATGACAAGAATTCAGAAAAGTGACAAAATCTGTTAATTCTTCTTCGGAGTGAGTCCATATACAGAATATGTCATCAATAAATCGCCAAAAAAAAAAAATATATTGTAGAATCATGTAAAACAATACACAGTATGTGCACATGAATGAAATGAATCTGGGTTTTAGGTAAAATACAAGGACACCCTTTATTTGCCTTAGCCAGCTAACACTATTGGCAACCAATGGGAAAAGGCTGTAGAAAACATAGTACGGGTAGCATCATAAAGTGCCCATCTGGCTGTTAGAATTGCTTTTTGTTAGCTCAGTTGACTTGTCAGTCAGCTGAGCTTTTTGGATGGTCAGTCATCCTACATCCATCCTCCGTTGTCACCTGTTCACATTTCACTTTTTTGACTTCTCAAAACCGTTGGCCAAATTATCTTCAAACTTGGTGGGAACCTCCTTTGGTAGGTCTTTACCAACTTTGTTCTAAAGGTCATGCTACAATAATTTTTTTTTATGCGTTATTTTATACAATTTTAGCTTTGCTGACTTCTTAGCTGAGCTTATAGGATGGTCATGCAGTCGTCCATTGTTGTTGTTGTCCATTCACATTTTTACTTGTTCTCCAAAAACTTTTGACAGATCTTCGTCAAACTGGATATACACTGGGCAGATCTTTACTAAGTTTTCAAGTTGTCATACTCCAGTGATTTCTAGATTATTCAGGAAGTATTTTGTCCATTTTTTGGTGAAATCTTCAAAAAAGAGAACAACAAAACCATGTCGTCAATTGCTTTGAAATAGCATTGAGACACATCTGGGGACCCCTGGACCTTAATATGTTTTTATGATTTTTTGTGTATTTTTTGCTATTTTTGGCATCTCCAAAAGTGTCACTCAGATTGTTCTGAAACTTGGTGGAATAATACCTTGTAGGAGGAGCAAACAAAATTGTTCACCAGATGGTGTTTCTGTGGATCTCTGATATTTAGCAATTTTTTCAATTCATGTACTTGTGAGTTAAAGCTTCCAAGACTTTTTTTGAGTTGTTCAAAGTTGCTAGTCAAATCAACTTCAAACTTGGTGAGAATATATCTTGGATGGATCTCTGAGAAGTTGTTCAAATGGTCGTGCTCCAGAGATTTTTGTTTTAATGAATGAATTGTTTTGTTAATTTTTTTGGCAAAACCTTAAAAATCTTCTCCAAAAGCAATAGGCCAATTGTTCAGGAATTGCCTAGGAACACTTCTGGGGATTACCAAGATCTTAATCATTCTAGAGGTTGTGCTGCATTTTTTCCCCATATTTTTTAACGAATATTTGTATATTAAAGCTATCTCATTTTCACATCCAGAACCCCCATTTTAAAACTTGGTGAAAGTGTGCTTTGTAGGCAGGTCAAATGAAGTTGTTCACTTGGTGGTTATAATGTCAATCCCTGATTTTGAACCAATATTTCAATATGGGTATTTGTTGGTTGATGCACACATTGCTATTGATCACTATGTGAGTCGATGGGCATTGCAATGGTTATTCACCATGTACACATATTTTATTTCTTCTCCAAAGGCACCAGCAAGAATCACTGAAACTTGGTGGGGATGAACATTTAGATGGATCTCTAGTGAGTTTATTCAAATGGTCATGCACCAGTGATTTTTCGTTTTATGAATTATTTGCAAATCTTTTTTGCTAAAGTGTTGAGAAAATGTTCTCTTAGAGTGTCTTGCCTATTGCTTTAAAACTGCACAGACATACATCTGGACTCCCCTAGGCCTCAACTTGTTTGACAAGGGCCCTGCATGTTTTTAGCTTTGCTGACCAAACGTTGCAGAGCTTATGCAATCACTCAGGTCTGTCTCTCCTTCCTTCCATATTCTCTAAACTTTTTGTGTGTGAGCGTGATACAGTCCACAGTTCTTAAGATAGCACCATATAACTTTCAGGATTTGTCAGGGGTATGAAAATCTAAGTCGATTATAACATTGGTGGCGCCACCTGCAGAATTATGTAATATATAGGTCAAAATGTGAAAATCTTTTGAGCACTCTAGCGTCCTTATTGTTCTATAGATGTTTATGACATTGTGGAGCAGCTCAGAGTCTAGACCATGCCCAAAGCTAGAATGTTTTGTAATAACAGTGACCTTGACCTATTTTTGTGAGGTCACCAGGCCTGTAAAGTTGAAAGAGCTGATTTTTTTATGGCAGGGTGTTGCGTGGACATCAACGGCAAGGACAATTGAGTCTCCAGAGCAAAATTGCACTTGATTAGAAAGTGTTAAACTGTGCTTTTTGACTACTTTTTGGGTCACTGTGACCCAATTAATATGGATTTTGGTGCTTGTCCAAGTTTATTTTGTTCACTTAAATAACTTTAAAAGCTATTTCCCAATCTGAACAAACAGATCATGTATGGAAAGCTGGATGTGGGGCGCACATTTTTGAACCCCAACAATTTTTTTATTGGAGTTGAAGGTCAGGGTGAAATGGCTAGTTGGAATATAGGGGTCATCTTGTGAATGCTCTGCACCACACAATTTTTTAGTTAGACCCATAAAATTTTTAGGACCAATCAAGTGTATATAAATCTACATAATTGTTGATGGCGCAACCGATAGTTTTATGCAATATACAGGTCAAAATGTTAAAACCTTGTGACCACTCCTGCATTGTTAATTGTTTATGGATCTTCATGAAATGTTGTGTTATTGTAGAAGAGGTAAAAATCTCAGTCGCTTGTGGTACTAGTGGCCTCAGGTGTAATTGTGGGTGAAAATGTGATGAAAAATACAAAATTCCACATGGCAAGCCATGACAGCTAAAAATACATTTCTCATTTAAAACAGAATAATTAAAAATAAAACAGATTAAAATGTAAAACAATACAGATATATTTCTCATTTAAAACAGAATAATCAGAGAAAAAACAGACAAAAAAATTAACAAACCAGATACATTTCCCATTTAAAACAGAATAATTGTAAACAAAACACACAATTCTCATTTGTACAGAATAATCATAGATAAAACAGACAAAAAATAAACAAAACAGATGAATTTCTTATTTAAAACAGAATTATTATAAATAAAACAGACAAGGCCCAAGGGGCCTATAGGGTAATCTGTGGCAAATCTTTAATTGATATGGTATCTGTGTTTTACAATGTGCAAAATCAATTTCATCTCTCCAGCTGCACAGTATGATTCATACAGTTTGGCGTATTAAATATCAAGGCTTTCCATTAAATTGATTTAATATCCTACATCCCAAAGGGAGCCCCATGGCACACAGAAATATTGATCGGCTCTTGCTTTGCATCGCGTATGCTGGGGCCTCATTTGGGTTGCGGTGAAATTGCGATCGTTTGAACACTCTATCTGTTGCTAGAATAAAACATTCTGTCATTCTATGCGGAGAGTGCTCTGATGCGCCTTCTATATTAAACTTTGGTCTTTCTTTTCTGTCTATGCAATCCAAAGAGTTCGACACAACAATCACCCGATTCGTCCTCGTGCAAACAGATGATCATGCATCTCCATTTGTATACCCGGATGTGCCAACTCCTGTATTTGGGTTATTATCCCCTACTTTGTACCATATTACATTGAAAACCCATAGGATATGGCCCATGTGATATTGTTGACCATATCCCATGGGTGGGACTACTTTTTACCATGTTTGTAAAATCAGAGATACGGTTTTCCAAATATGGAAGGAATCAATTCCATATTTTGTGTATCCAAACTCGCCTTGTTACCTTGCCATGAATCACGGCCGAAAACCTGATGGTCCGTGGTATAAATCCCAGCCAACGGGTAAGAATAAACTTGATTCTGTGATGCAAACTAGGACCAAAATGCGGGACTGATGGTTACCAGTAAAAACAACCACTCTGTGACGCACGATGTGCAGTCGACTTTTACATCCAAGTGTCCCGGCCGCCAACCATTATTCAACAGCTGAGCGGGCACAAAAATACGCAGTCTGTGAACAATTATGGAACAGCAAGCCGAAATCAACAGAGTGCCATGTGCAGCCTTCTCCAGGGAGATTATTCTTCTCTTCAGAGACCTCTAACATCTGTCCAAAACACTCCCCAGACTCTGTCTTCACCCTTTGTCCCAGCTGGTGTGGCAGGGAGCCATCGCCCTGTTCCTTCGGGCAATGCTGGCAATGCTGCCGTCAGTGATGGGGCCAATCTGATGGCCAACAGTCAGTTGAGCTCCACAGGTGCATACTTTGGAATGTTTGCTGGTGCAACATTCCAAGTCAACGTGACCTTCCAATTCTGCTCTCCACCAAATTAATTCCATATAGAAATAATAAAAAAGTGTCTTTTCGTCGTGATTTTTGTCTGAAGCGACGGCCGTTCAAAAAATCCGCCATTGGGCCTGTGGTGGACCGCTTTTCGTTGTTGTTTAAATTTTATATTCATACGCGCGACATGACAGTGTCAAAGTCCCATGTAATGTAGTGAAATAAAATGTTACAAGTGATATAAATGGTCTTTTTTTTCTTTCTTAAAGGACCGTAGGGGATAAATACAAAATAACCCTCGTCGTTTATCTGTTTAAACCGAATTCCTCTCGTTGTTTGTCTGCCTGCGCGCCTGATCACCCATGCGCTTCGCGCGTCGGTGATCAGGCGCGCAGGCAGGCAAACAACTCGGGGGATTCGGTTTGACAGATTTTGGACTCAGGTAATTTTGTCTGTTAGTCTGTCAACCCTGAGTTTCGGAAGGGGATTTCTCGAATATTTCGTAAATAGCAAGCTAAATGACCATGTATTTAATACATAACCAAATCTGAGCAGTTTACCTTACTCATGAAAGAAATTTGTTAGCAGTGTGGTTTGTATTTGTTTCTGTAACCAGCCATTTTAGCGTTTTTGCAGACTATTCTTGATCGGTGCCGGCAGTTTAAAAGGACCTGTAAATCACATGTGGGCACGCGCACTTATCATTTCTTGGATGATATGGATTGCGCTAAGTTTTGCTTGCCGCCGCAGGAATGGCCCAAAATGCGGCTGAAAGAAATACAAAGTGCATATAACTACCACATATGCCTCAAAAGTAAGGTATGTTGATGAGAAAAGGTTATTCATTAGATATGTCGGCAAGTAATAATCCATTGTTGTAACATTCACAAAATCCGTTTCCGTAGAGCAAGGTTGATAGACTATAATAATCATTCAGCCTTCAGAGAAGCGCAAGCCAGTCTTCCCCTTCTGTATTGCGGTAACATGTGCCGAAGTTTTCGAACAAAGTCTGCCTTGAAACTGTAAACTTGGGTAAAAGCAAAGTTATATATATATATTTTTCTTATACCAGCAAACATTGGTACACAAAGGCCTTGCGGTAATGCTAAAATGTGATTGTTTCCCAAAGTGGTGATGTAAACACGACGGAACTGCACACACAACAGCCAACAGGTGATCGCTTGGTCTTGGGGAAAGTTCCCTCCTCTCCGGTGGCACGGCCGTATTCGCACCTAGGTTGGACAATTACGCACTTCTCTTAGAAGTCGTGTGTAAACACAGTTACGAAATAGCCTATCATAAAAAGATGTACCCAACTGTGTTACAACTGATTTACTTCAACAGGGTATCTGAGGTCACACCAATCTGGCAGTGGCATACTCTCGCTCCTCCCCAGTCAGCTGGCACGAAGAAAACGCTCATTATTTTTGGCCGGACACGATGTAACCCATTGCATTGTAAAAGCAGCAAAATGTTTTTCAGGAGGAGGAAGTGATATAACACTGCAATTAAGTATTATATAACATGGACAGCCGCAGCCCCTACTGCCTAAGCATCTAATTACCTGTTTGGGATCTGGTTCAATCTTCACTTGGAAAATGGAACTGGGAGGCAAAATTAGCCGTAAAATTTACCGGAAAAATGAACGGGCGCAGGAAAAATGGGCAGGGCGTGGAACAAAAGGGTAGGGCACCGAATAAAAGGGCTGGGCGCAACGCCCTTCTATTTTAGCCAAGCAGCAACACTGCACGGTGAGACCCCCGGCGGGCCCCGCATCACTTGTGAACACTGTGTTTACGTAGGAGTTTCACTCATGACGACAACTGCTTCCCCGTGCTGTATGCTAGAAGCTTCACTTGTGATACAATCTGAGTCGCGAGTTTTCACTTCTGACAGCTTGATTTGGAACCATGAGTCTGCTGCCCCATTCGAGTCCCACCTCCCACGTATAGTTTTGTCACAAGTTTTCTGATGATTTAAATTGCCTGTCTGTTGTAATAATGTCTGTTCCTACTCTTCAGATCCTGAACATGAAGAATTTCAAATTGAACATCAAGTCCCATCTAGCATACATATGAATCTTGAAAATTTTTGGGCCCTGCTATGGGAACATGTAAACAAAATGGCTGCCAGAACTGATTACAATATCTGTGGTTTCGCAACAGATAAAAACGCTCCATGGATCAGCCATCAATTTCTACACCTGCGCTTGATATAATTTTCAAAACATTCTATTTTTGGGCCAGTATTTTCCATAGAAGCATGGTGTTGTTCAGTCAGCCTGAACACTAAGGATTTAACAAGCCCCGTGACAGGCCAGCCAGTGATGATGCTTTAGAGTTTGTTGCAACTCATTTACAGCTGAGCGAATTAGTGCTCCCTTTGAAGTCCAGTCAAAAGCAGGTCCGGGTTGGCCATATTTGCATACCTGTTGTGACCGGTCACTTTTACTTGGCAGAAGGGGGGACTGCATACAGCAGGTACTACTGTACATTGATCAGTGATTACGTGCCTATTACTGTTGTTTACCTCAGTCTTAGCGGCACTGCAGCACGGCTATTTTAACCGTAAGAGGAACATTATGATTGGCGCAATAAGCCTCATGTGACCTACACCATGAGAGGGAGGAGTACGTACACGTATTTTGGTGCGATGAGAAGGAATCAAAATAACTTTGGATGACAAACCCCTCCCGAGGCCTATATCCCTTTGCATGATTGGATTAGAGTCACGGTCAAGGTCGCCGAAAATTTGCGCTAAAATTATAGTAGTTCCCGGTTGATATTCATGCGAGCAATGTGGGGGAAGCAAAACTGAACTCGTTTACAGATGACATGTTATTTACATGGTTGTTACACTGTTTCAACAAATATGATGAGTCTTTGTTTCACTGCTGCATAAATTACCATGTAACAGCTGCCATACAACAGGACTAGGGCCTATATGCACTCGTTGCAAGATACTAAAACGGCGCCGCTTCACTCATTGGCGAAAAACAAAGAATACTCTTTTTTTTTCTGCACAACTTGAATGAACTATGTTCTCAACCTCTTCATATTAACACAAGCCACGATTTATAACTATAACAATTTTTTTAAAAATCAGGAACTGTGGTTTCCAGGCTTTTCTGACCCCCAACAACTATCCCATAGGATAGATCGGTGGCAAGGTCTAAAGACCCTTCCCTCAAAAATATATCAAAACAGAAATGATAAATAAGACCAGCCATTTTTGAATAAAACAGACAACAAGCGAGAACAGGTGCCGCTGCTTACTGAAACCAGCAATTGTCAAATAACATAGACTTGTGAAAGAATCTACAGTTAGGCAAAATCAGATTCAGTTAACACATGGGCAGACAGCAGAAGGGTCTAAATTCTGGAACAAAACAGGGCAAAACATAATTGTTGTCCTTTTTTAAATTGATAAAAAAATCTGTAATCCAATTTATGAATATTGTAAATGTACAAGAAAGATGCAATTGAAGATAAAAATATTTGCCGTCTGAATTTGAATTCCTCTTTCTACCCCTCACCATGTAACAATGATGCCTTCCATTATACATCTGCATTTGTTGTCAGCATAATTAGCACAGAATCCCCATTTGTGATAAATTTTCGTTAAGATATGTTTCGATGGATCTTGATTTAAGTTTCAACAGTGAAAAAATTCCTGTCTTTTCCATAGAAATGAATAAAATGGCAATTATATTTGATAATGTACCAGTTTTAGACCCACCCAGAGACGAAGGCTTGTTCAAAAGGGCACACTCCAGTGATTTTGGAATTTTATATAATTTTTTTGGTTCTTTTTGGGGGCAAATCCTAAAAAAAATTGTTCTCCAAAACCGCTCCCCAATTACTTTTGATATCGCATAGGGACACTTCTGGGGACTCTTAGTTCTTAATTTGTTCACCAGGTAGATGGCAATTTTTCTATTTTTATGATTTTTGGGGGGTTCTGCTATTTTTGACTTCTTCTCCAGAACTGTCTCTCAGATTAAGCTGAAACTTGGTGGATTTGTTCCTTGTGAAAGGGTCAAAAGAAGTTATTCACTAGGTGGCACTGCTGTGGATTCCTGATTTTTAACGATTTTTTCAATTTGAGTACTTGTTGGTTAATGCACCTTTCCAATTGATTACTATGCAAGTCAGTGGGCATTCTAATGCTAATTGACATTTTCAACCTGTTCCAAAACCGTCATCCAGATTGACTTCAAACTTGGTGGCAATATACCTAGGGTGGTCTCTACTAGGTATATTCAAAGAGCACGCTTCAATGCTAATTGAATTTTTCATGAATTTTTTGGTTCTTTTTTGGGGCAAATCTTAAAAAATCTTCTTCTGCAAAACAGCTCACCCAATTGGTTTGATATTGCATAGGTACACTCCTAGGGACTCCTAGTTCTTAATTTATTCACCAGGTGTGCTGCAATTTTTTTCTTTCTTTTTATAATTTTTATTGTGTTTTTCTCAATTTTTGACTTTTTCTCCAAAAGCATCACTCAGATTGAGCTGAAACTTGGTGGATATGTTCCTTGTGAAAGGGTCAAGCATATGTGGTCACTAGATGGCAGTGCTGTGGATTCCTAATTTTGTACGATTTTTTTCAATTCATGTACTTATCGGTAAATGCACCTTTTCTATTGATAACTTTGCAAGCATTGGCTTTCCAATGCTAATTCACATTTTGGACTTCTCTGAAGAAACCGTCAGTCTGATTCACTTCAGACTTACTGGCAATGTTCATTGGATGAGTTTCTACCAAATTTGTTCAAATGGTCACGCTCCAGTGATTTTTGGAATTTTTAATTAATTTTTTTTTTAATCTTGAAAAAAGTTTCAATAGGGAAGTTAAACATGGGAATTTCTTGTAATGGTTATAACTTAAACAATAATGGCCAGATTTGTGTCAAACTTGGTAGGGATGTACTTTATATAAGCGTCTAGCTATTTTGTGCAAGTGGTCATGCTTCAGTGATTTTTGGACCTTGACCTCATTCTGAAGGTCACAGGACAACTGACATGAAATTTACTGTTCACTTGATAACTTAAGATCTATTTTGAGGTAGGACCTTGATGTTACACACGTTAATGTTTCTCTGTGAAGGTCGACCTTGGCCTCAATATGCAGTATACATATTAATTTCCCGCCACAAAGCACGGGTTTCACGCATGGTGATCACAGGGGACGTGCGGGTCGCATCACTGTCACAGACAGGCCATATGCTCATTTCTCACAAAATTAGCATTTTTTGAGAAATTCAAGTTCACAAATGCCAAACTGGTATTCTTCTAGTACTTCCTGAGCCATATATAAGAAATATTTCCATATGCCTTTAATAATTATTCTGTATTTCAAAAATATTAGAAATATCCCGTATCTTGCCATATCTCACCAAGCGAGACTAGCCAATTGGGTATGCAGTTGGAGCGAGAACTTCATATGCATATCCCCTATTGTGAGGTCACAGTGCAATATACATCAATTTTACTCTTCACTTTGACTTGAGAACTAATTGAACTGGGACTTTGACATTGCACATGTTAGTGTTTTTCCATGGAGGTCAGACTTACTAATACATGAGTGACCTGGGTCCTATCACAAGTTCACAGAGCCACAAGTGTGACGAATCTGAAGGTCATCTGAGCATGGGCTTTTCACATAGCCCTTTGTTTGTTTATTTTTGGTAAAAATTATGAAAAAATCTTCTCCCAACCAGCCTGGCCAATTGCTTTGAACTTGTACAGTGACACTTCTGGGGACCCTTTGACTTTATTTTGTTTAATGTGTGATGCTGCATTTATTTTTTTTTTCCTTTTTGAAAAAAAAAAAAGAAGATGTGCCTTTTTGCTTTTCTTGACTTCTTCTCCCAAACTGTAAGTTGGATCCCCTTCAAACATATTGGGAACGTATATTGACTTAATCTCCTCAAAACTGTTCACTGCATGGTTATGCTTTCATTTTCAGATTATTAACAAATTATCAAGATTTGGAAAAATCAGAAAAGGGATATGTGCATCTGAGCAACAATGATGATGGTCTTTGATATTGTTATGAAGTTCAAAGGACCACTTCAATCTCTGCATCCATGTAATGTCAACTGAGCACAAGACTATCACAATTCTCTTGTTTTTTTAATGCAAATTTGTCCAAAGATGTTTTAAAAGAAGTTGAAGCATTACAGGAGACAATGACTGAAATTGAGCTGCTTACAGGAGAGTGTGGCGAGAGGGTTCAATGTTGCTCTGTTTGGAGGTTGATGATTCATCATGTACCAAATCATCAAGTAAAACAGATCTGTTTGCATGGATGATTTTTTTATGTTATCCAGGTAGTGCCAGTGGCCCTGGTGATGGCTATTCAGAAGTGCTCTCTGCTGGAGGCCCATTCTGCCTTAGTGGCGGCGCCTGTCATCAGATCAGCATTATTGGCATGTCTGCAGAGATCAAAGTCAACTCAGGGACCCCATCAAAAGTGCATGAATTCAGAAGTAACTCAGACTCTGGTAGGCTGAACTGCTGGTCGATGCGTGCTGGTTTGCCGGGAATGAAAATTCCACTTCATCTTTTAGATTAAAAGATGACGAGTTCAAAGACACATATCCCACACAATTGAACATTTTACTCACATACATTTGCAATATGAATGTATGGTCTCATTTTCGAGGATCATTTTGCCCACATTTCAAATTCTGTTTTGAGTTGAAGTTGAATTGACGATGGACTAATCTTTCTCCCCCTTGCATTAATGCTTGAGGCTGAGTCAACAGTCACTTAGGCATCAACCCATATGGAGGAAAGCTGTTGACCTGGAGCCCATTGTGATAGGTCAAATTATTTTTTATAAGCATTGAAATAAACAAAACATGAAAGCAGATGGCAATTTGACCGCCGTACGATTTTGTCAGCTTTAAGGGTTAAATGTGCAGTGCTGACACTGTCTGCCAGTCTAGAGAGGGTCAGCGTCCACAGGCAAATCAAAAATAAATTTTGACATCAATATTGCCTATTTATCATGACTGTTAAACCCACAGCAAATTTTTCACCTTTTCCTTAGATTCACCCCTACACAATTTCACATTTTGACTTCACCAAAACTGCTAGCAATATTAACTTCAAATTTGATGGAGATTCTAAATGGGCAGGCCTCTACCAGTTTGTTGAACAGGTCTCAATCCAGGTGTTTTTGGATTTTCTTGTGATTCCTTTGTTTTTGTTTGTTTTGTTTTTGGGGCAAAATCGTAAAATAATATTCTACAAAACTGCTTGCCAAATTGCTTTAACATTGCAGAGGGACACTGCTGGGTGCCCCTAAATCTGTTAAGTTGAATATTAGTAGCTTATTTCAATCAGTTTAACTTTTGTAAGTTTTACCTTAGATGGTAGCCTTTGCACCATTGTTCAGGAATACTACTGCCTTTATATCAGGCTACTGTTGCTTGCTACGTGCAAGCATGAGCAAAGCATGGTCACCACTGACCATGTACCTACAGGGGTCCTTAAATTGTATTGTCAGTTTTCACCATGAAAGGTCAAATTGAAATCAGAGACTGTAAAAGTGAACAATTTCATCTTTTATTTAAAACTATGAACCAGATTTAATTAATATTTGGTGTAAATGTAATTGGTTCTTTATGAAATATGTTTAGGATGGTCTACTTTGACCTTATTTCCAAGGTCATAGTGCAATTTTTATGTATTTCCTTAGCATGATAACTTAAAAGGGTTTTTCATCTATCTTTATATTTTTTTCACAAAGAGGACTGTGACAGACCTTACAGTGGAGTACAATCCTGTGTTATAGGAAACTGCTAACTTTAAAGTTTTTAAAGTAATCCTGTGGAAATGAAATACAGAATAATTGTTCTGTGAATTTGGAAATCGAGACAAGGTTCTCCATCTTCTAACTTGACCCAGACCCCATGCAAAAGAACAAACTTGTCTACATTAAAGTGTAAGCTTTTAAGGTTTTGCAACTTATGTGGTAACAAAGTAAATTACTACTCTGTGACCTTGGGAATCAGGTGACGGTCATCAATCTTCAACGTCAACCTAGAAGGATGTTTGTTTTAAACATATCCAAAAGAGCAGTTGGGAACAAGGCTATGCCCTTTATTAATCCCTGTTGTAATGTCTGACATATCCTGTAAATTCTATGAGTGAAACATTTATACTGATCTGTCGGAAGTGTGGGAGCAATAATGAGAATGCCTGTACTATGACTGGATTTAAAATAATGCAGTCAGTCATAGAATGTACAAAATGTTATTGATTGTAAGTTTGGTTTTCAAGGAAACGTGAGCCCACTTGCATTCTTGATGTGGCATGCAATATGAAGTGGTGGTCAACTTGTACAGTACCACAGTCTGATAACTGCTCACTATCATCCTGGATGGAAGTTCTTCCAGTCAGACAGTGATTGTCATGTTTACATCTGGTATTCCTCTTTAATATGTCAAAATAGGTTGGTGTCAGGAAATACAACTTGAAAACTAAATTTGTGTTTTTTAGGTACCAAAAAAAAAAAAAAATAAGAGATAATGTTATTTTCTTTGAAAATGCTATTTCTATCAGGATTTATGAATGTGTTTTCTTTTTCAAACATGATGAAAAGGTGTCTGGAGTTTGTCACAAAATCATGTGATGAAAAGCTTATCCATGTACATCTTTTGAGTGTAAAATGGTGGCCAAATACACTCAAAATATATGGATTAAGAGAAGGAAAGCATTGTGAAAGGCTGTTTTGTAACTTTTCTTTTGTTTTAAAAATGACATATAAACTAGGGAGTGTTGTTTACATTTCCTGTATAGTGTGTACTTTATTTTTCTAGCACAAGTCAATGCTGTGCACATACCAAGCACTTAATGTGATTAATTGAAATTGACTGAAGGCATACAGTTAATAGAAAATGATCAAATTTTTGTTGACACATGTACTTTATCCATATATTAAACATCTGGATGCCGTGTTGCTTATGAGGTCTGATAGAGAAGTCTGTAAGGAAAGGTAAAATGTCTGGCAGTCTGTGTATTAAATTTTTCCAGTTACGTGCAGGTATATGTTGCGGTGGGAAGCAGAATGCACCATTTTTACCCCTCGGCCCATAAGGCCGGAGGGGTATTGTCGTCACCTATGCGTCTATCTTTCCGATTTGGATTTCAGTTCTCTTTTTATTTTTTGCAGTAGTAATAAAATTTGGATTTTTGAGTGGTTGGGCCTATACATATTGATAACACTATATTCTGTATTTAATGAAGAATATTTCAAAGGTTGAGAGGATCAGTTTAAAATCACCAGGTTCCCTTTTATAACTGACTGCCTGTCTCAAGTCAGTATTGAAATTTGTTTCTTCACATTGGTATTGGAAGATGAATGTTGATGCTTTGCTTACTCTAGAATCTTTTTGTTGTCATTGTTGGGTTTGATATTTATGAATATTGGTCATATTTTTCTACATAAGTGTATTATACTAGAGACGTCCGTCCGCCCATATCTCCAAAAATACCAACTTTACAGAGACCAAATTTTTATCACAAGGAGTCTTTTGAGGTGCTTCAGGTGCGTATTGAAAAGTAGGTCACTAGGTCTCATTTTTAGGTCACAGTACTACATTGCAAAAAAAAAAATGGCGCTAACACAATATCTAAAAAAATGTTAAAGGAAGGAAGCTTCAATTATTTGTGACAGTTGGTCCTAAGAATGGCCCAGATGTCTAGTGAAAACTAGGTCACTGGGTCACATATTTAGGTCACAGTGCTGCATTGAAGAAAAATAGCCATACCATGATATCTTCAAATATTAAATAACTCATTGTAGCTGCACCAATTATTTATGACAGTTGGTCCTAAGGATGCCTCAGACACCTAGTGAAAACTAGCTCACTGGGTCACATATTTAGGTCACAGTGCTGCATTGAAGAAAAATGGCCTTGCCACGCCATATCCCCAAGGTTACTCACTTTACAGAGACCAAATTTTTATCACAGAGGGCCATTGAGGTGCTTCAGTTGCCTATCGAAAAATAGGTCACTAGGTCACATATTTAGGTCACAATACTACATTGAAAAAGACGCTGTTAATACAACATCTAAGAAATATAGAATGTAGTTTCATTAATTATTTATGACACTTTGTCCTAAGGATGCCTCAGATGCCTATTGAAAACTAGGTCACTGGGTCACATATTCAGGTCACAGTGCTGCATTGAAGAAAAATGGCCTTGCCATGATATCTCTGCTCATTGCATTTTCACCAAAGCTTTGTCATTAGGTCAAACAGGAGTAACCTTGATCTACCCGAGGTTTATTGTCGTCACCTACGCGTCCGTCCATATGTCTGTCTGTCCGTTCGTCCTGGCCGAGGGGTTTTCGATCACTGATCAGCTTCTAGTTTTTTTATTTTGATATAACATTTGAAATGCTCTATTTTTCTCCAAAATATATGATTTAATATTGTTAATTAATATAGTTAAAGTTCTATAACTTTTTCTGAATATTCATGAGATGTGCAATCATCAATGAAGTGTATGTGGAATTTGAAATCGGATTTTTTATGTTACCATTTTGAAGACAGTCAATGTTTGAAATTTTAATTGCCCGCTAACAAAAATGCTATAATTTTGTTAATTGTTTCTTAAATGCACAATGGTCAACAAATTGATAGATGCTGGAAGGGCTCTATATCTCCATGTATTATACTTTTGAAGATATTTGATAAAGATTTAAAGTATGGAATGCCCTACTTAACACAAGTTATTAAATATATATGACTTTTGCTCTATGTCCATTAAGCGTACCACAGTAAATAAAATGGATGTGGAAGTTGAAATCCCTCTAACCAACATAATTTGAAGTGCTGCACTCTGCTTTAATATTCATTAGGTGCACAAAAGTCAGTCTTTGTTGACTGGGGGAATATGATATTGTAGGTAATCTAATATATGACAATGACATCAGAAGCACATCACCAGCAGATGGAGCCACAAGCTCAGGCATTTACTCTTATACTGCGCAACACGGCACTTCATTGTGACAATAACTTACCAATCAGAGCAGTTAGATTTGTTTACGTCTCAGATGGTCCACTTGCACTAGGTGGTGACTCCATGAAAGGGTACTAGTGGCTCCATCTGTTGTTAGCATGTGTTTTTCAATATTTTCCTGCCATAGTCTCATGTTTGTTACTTGATACACATTCTATTTGTATCTTATGTAAATTGATGCATCTTTGACAAAGTTGTGACTATCAGGATACATATGTATAACTTAATTCTTTCTGTGTGTATTATCTTATCACTAAAAAATTTCTATGCAGACATTCTGAGTCTCTGTAGTAAGAGTTGGTGGAAAGTCTATTCACTCTAAGGTAAACAAAGCCATTAGGGATCTACAGTTTATCAACAAGCCTAGAGAGGAGGAGGGGAAATTTCAATCCATAGGAATATATTATTTTAAATCCCACTGGTAGTAGTACTATCATTTCAATTGCATCAAAACACCCACAAAGGGTCCATATGCCTGGTGATATTTTGAAGTAAAATTCCTATATTCTGGTGGCAAAATTGTGTCTTAAGTAAGATGTGTGCAGTTATTTTGTATATTTTGCGGTCAATGGACCCCTTAATAGTGCATGCGAGAAGGAAGGTTATGTTCATACAAAGCTATATTCTATAGCCAACTTGAGGTCTGTTGAATGAAAATAAACACTGTGATATTATTCCCTATACTTTACTGTGCAGACATTCTTCCAGCTAAAGCCACTCTTGTGTGACGATCAAAATGGCCCCAGACAATTTTTTGTAAACATTGCAGTTGAGGGAATCATGGTGATACGTGCACAAGAAATGTCATTGTGGACATGGTTAACAAATGTACAAAAGACACAACGACATTTCTTGTACACATCTGCTGCATGATTCCCCAGCTGCAATGTTTACAAAAGTGCAAAGCACAAAATGGATAGTCCCTGCACATAGCACATGTTGCTCCTCCCTCTCTGCCATGTCTTCAGGCTTCTTGAGTTTATCTTGAGTTTATGTGCTTTGCTTTAGCTCACTCTCCAGTGAAAGGCCATTGCATGTCAAATTGCAAGTGGAAATTGTTATTGTGATGTTTGTGTCTTTAGTCATGTTATTTTCAATACTTATATATATATATATATATATATATATATATATATATATATATATATATATATATATATATATATATATATATATATATATATATATATATATATATATATATATACATATATATATATATATATATATACTTGCATATTATGGAACGTTGTTTCTCCATTATTTGAACATATCATAATATCATCAAATATTTAATGATATGATCAATTGTATTTAATATTATCATTAAATATTTGATCATAACATTAATTATTTAAAGATATCATGAGATATTTAAAGATAACATAAATTCGATTTAATCTTATCATGAAAAATATATGAAAATATGTTTAATTCTTGAAAAGCTTTCCTTTATTTAATCATAAGACAAAATCCATTTAATGATATCACTAAATCTATTTATGTATTGACTATTGTTATGAATAAATATGAACACATTTTATTTTAAAAACAGAAATTCTATTTTTCTGTTTTTTGGCTTGATTTACAAAAATTGGTGACTTTTTGTCGCCATTTCTGGATATCAGTACCTGGCAGGTCCACATATCTACAATTTTGCTTGAGTGGAGACACTCATTCCATACAAAACCCTGTAAATAGACCCAGCTCAGTGGAAACACTCAACCCAACTCGCACAAGAAATCCAGAACGAGGTCCACATGAGGGAAAACACTCACTAAGACCGGGCCTATATCTATATTAAAGCCTCGGATGAATGGAAACACTCAGTTTGCACTACTATGAGTCCCAAATTAGTTCCAAACGAGGAAAAACACTCAGCATTTAAAATACAGCTCTGTACTGAATCCTGCCTAGTTGAGTAATATACAAACACTCAAATGATTCAAACATGCTGTTTATCATCCAAATGAATTAAATGACTTTAGAACACATTTGAGTCTGTTGTCAAAATAAAGCAACCCCCCCCCACAAAAAAACGAACAAACAAAAGAAAAAACTGAACAAGCAAACAAAAGCAAAAAAAAAAAACTCGGACAACACATCTCAAGGTGTGAACATACTCCTCTGAATGTGTGCTTAGTCTAAATAGTAGCCCTTCATGAGTGAAGACGCTCAACCAGTGACTGTAGAATTGTAGGTAGCAAAATGAATGAATGAAGATCGCTGAAAATATCCATTTGATACACCAAAGATTTGATGTTTGGTCTACACGCAAATGATGAAACATACTCAATGGTACAAAGTAGTTTCAATCTGATGAAGATCCCAGTTTAAAATTATTGGTATTTTTAGCACTTTGTGAATTCAAGAATAAACTACAGTAATATATTGGGATGTTGGGGGGGGGGTGTGTGGAGGGTAAGGGTATTTCTGCACTGCCGCACTGGGGCATATTATTTTTGAGTGCGTGTACCAACATACTGACGACCTCTTATTTTTCGTGCTGGTCAGTATTTCGGAATATTCTTGTTTTCTGTACTCTGTATTGGGGCAAAATTATTTTCTCTACCAGCTTGATAGGATACTCCTCCCCCTTACCCCCCCCCCCTATATACTCAAGCTTCATGTATGAACAGCATCCAAACAACTGAAACTCTCAGTGCATCAGCTACATTAGGCCATAGATCTTCGAGGCAAATGATCTATGATCAGGCTATTTGCTTTGGTAGCATGATTATTAAAGTGTGTGTGTCAACGCACACTTTTCTGTTTTTCTTGGAATTCTTTATTAAAGTGTGTGTGTCAGCACACACTTCTCTGTTTTTCTAGGAATTCTTTATTAAAGTGTGTGTGTCAGCACACACTTTTCTGTTTTTCTAGGAATTCTTTATTATGTCTGTGTGCCAACACAGACATACTGTTTTTCTAGGAATTCTTTATTAAAGTGTGTGTGTCAGCACACACTTTTCTGTTTTTCTAGGAATTCTTTATTTCTTTCTTTCTTTCTTTCTTTCTTTCTTTCTTTCTTTCTTTCTTCTTTCTTTCTTTCTTTACCGGCAAATTTGTCCGACATTTCATTTGAAAAGTATTATATGTAGAAACTCCAAACTTGGCACAAGTATACTTCTATGGATAAAGTCTGGCCTTTTTATAATGAGAGGTCATGATTTTCAAAATTATGCAAATGAGGGCTAATTAAAGTTTTAAATCTTCAATATCTTATATACTATAGTAGATGTGGTTCCGAGTATATAGGAGTTCGATCACAGCAAGGTAAAGGTCAGCTCTAATGTCAAGGTCCTGGGTCATGTCAAGGTCAAAGGTCAATTTTAAACCAAAATGTCATTTTTGAGGTCAAGGTTCACTTCAGGTAGAGGTCATCTCAAGGTCAAAGGCCACTTTCGGTGCTGGCTTTCTTCTGGCCATAACTTGTTCAATTTTTATCCAATTTTGATCATGTTGGGCTCAAATTGTAGCTATTGTAACCTTGCACATTTTATATATTACATGTGACCTCTAAAGTTCAAAAGTCAAGGTCATTTGGACCTTTGAAAGTTTCATCCAATCATAACGTGGCCAATCTCCATCCAGTTCTAATAATGTTGGACTCAAATTGTAGGTATTGCTACACTGGACATTTTTCTAAGAACATGTAACCTCAAAAAGGCAAAGGTCAAGGTCATTTGGCCCTTTGAAAGTTTCATCTTGCCATAACTTGGTCAATTTTACTCCGATTTGGTTCATGTCCGGCTCAAATTGTGGGTATTGTAACACTGTGCAATTTACATGTGACCTGTAAAGGTCAAAGGTCAAGGTCATTTGGACTTTGAAATTTGCATGCAGCCATAAGCTTAATGGAATGTAAAGTACCAAAGGACAAAAGTTGTAGCATATAATATTTACAACCTTTGAAGGCACACAGACAGATTAAAAAAAATCTTTGCCAGTTTCTTTCTTTCTTTCTTTCTTCTTTACCAGCAAATTTGTCCGACACTTTTCTCAGACACTATTATACATATAAAACTGCAAACTTGGCATGATTGTACCTCCATATAAGGAGTTTGGCCGTTTAGTACACAGAAATGCAGATGTTTAAAAGCGTGACCATTTGAACAAATTTGGTAGAAACTCATCCAATGAACATTGCCAGTAAGTCTGAAGTGAATCAGACTGACGGTTTCTTCAGAGAAGTCCAAAATGTGAATTAGCATTGGAAAGCCAATGCTTGCAAAGTTATCAATAGAAAAGGTGCATTTACCGATAAGTACATGAATTGAAAAAAATCGTACAAAATTAGGAATCCACAGCACTGCCATCTAGTGACCACATATGCTTGACCCTTTCACAAGGAACATATCCACCAAGTTTCAGCTCAATCTGAGTGATGCTTTTGGAGAAAAAGTCAAAAATTGAGAAAAACACAATAAAAATTATAAAAAGAAAGAAAAAAATTGCAGCACACCTGGTGAATAAATTAAGAACTAGGAGTCCCTAGGAGTGTACCTATGCAATATCAAACCAATTGGGTGAGCTGTTTTGCAGAAGAAGATTTTTTAAGATTTGCCCAAAAAAAGAACCAAAAAATTCATGAAAAATTCAATTAGCATTGAAGCGTGCTCTTTGAATATACCTAGTAGAGACCACCCTAGGTATATTGCCACCAAGTTTGAAGTCAATCTGGATGACGGTTTTGGAACAGGTTGAAAATGTCAATTAGCATTAGAATGCCCACTGACTTGCATAGTAATCAATTGGAAAGGTGCATTAACCAACAAGTACTCAAATTGAAAAAATCGTTAAAAATCAGGAATCCACAGCAGTGCCACCTAGTGAATAACTTCTTTTGACCCTTTCACAAGGAACAAATCCACCAAGTTTCAGCTTAATCTGAGAGACAGTTCTGGAGAAGAAGTCAAAAATAGCAGAACCCCCCAAAAATCATAAAAATAGAAAAATTGCCATCTACCTGGTGAACAAATTAAGAACTAAGAGTCCCCAGAAGTGTCCCTATGCGATATCAAAAGTAATTGGGGAGCGGTTTTGGAGAACAATTTTTTTTAGGATTTGCCCCCAAAAAGAACCAAAAAAATTATATAAAATCCCAAAATCACTGGAGTGTGCCCTTTTGAACAAGCCTTCGTCTCTGGGTGGGTCTAAAACTGGTACATTATCAAATATAATTGCCATTTTATTCATTTCTATGGAAAAGACAGGATTTTTTTCACTGTTGAAACTTAAATCAAGATCCATCGAAACATATCTTAACGAAAATTTATCACAAATGGGGATTCTGTGCTAATTATGCTGACAACAAATGCAGATGTATAATGGAAGGCATCATTGTTACATGGTGAGGGGTAGAAAGAGGAATTCAAATTCAGACGGCAAATATTTTTATCTTCAATTGCATCTTTCTTGTACATTTACAATATTCATAAATTGGATTACAGATTTTTTTATCAATTTAAAAAAGGACAACAATTATGTTTTGAAGACACACACACTGATTTGCTATGCAGTAAATCATCTTTCCTAGTTCTTGTTACAACTCATTTCAAATGGCACAGAGCACACATACATGCATGCACCTCAGTGATTGTGAAAATATTCGTTGACAAATGGATAAAACTTTCTTGCATGATGCAGCACAGATCCTCTTGCAACTGCGTGGGTTTCCACCCTCCCCCCCCCCACCCAATCTAGTTCACTTTGGTAGCATGATTATTCTTGTTACAACTCATTTCAAATGGCACAGAGCTCACATACATGCAATGCACCTCAGTATTTGTGAAAATATTCGTTGACAAATGGATAAAACTTTCTTTCATGATGCAGCACAGATCCTCTTGGAACTGCGTGGGTTTCAACCCTTCCTACCCCCCACCCCATCTAGTTCACATACTCGCATGCATGGTGTAAAGCTGTTATTGCTTTGAAGTCGTTCCCATCATGGAGCAATAAAACTAGTATACTTGCTCCATGCTCCTATTAATTATCAACAGGGGGTGGGGGGAGGGCATGTTATCGACATGGATTCACGTACACGTGTGTGTGTGTGTGTGTGTGTGTGTGTGAGTGCATTGTAATGGTAATTTGATCAAGTCAGGTGAAAGTGACATCCGCCCACATTGCAATCAGTCAACAACACACCACACAGTCATACGACTAACCCTAAATTTCCCCTTCCTTTGAAAGATTCTACCACTTAAACAAGACC
>OZ026629.1:417830-444830 GCA_964020975.1 Hermodice carunculata | reverse complement strand
CCACTGAGCACTAATTGAGAGTTTAGTCTTATCATCGCAATAAAACAGCATCCCTGTCAATCAAGACACGTTGTCTTTGCACACATGTTTGCAGTAACCTCAACATTGCGGGCTCTCCTGACACATTATACGTAACATATCGTTCCCAGGTCAGGGCTGCACATAAGTTCACTGGTGACCACAGAGCACTGTCCAGATTTATGTTGTATGCAGAAAAAGTTACATGTATAACCAGCATCTCAGATTTGTAGAAGTTGGATATTGAGAGATCCGACAGATCTTGAACACAGTTACAGATGAATAGAATGTCTAAGTAGATTTCTATTTATTAACATATATTATACACACACTACAGTCTACACTGTGGTGAGAAACCCCCATGAACTCACTGCATTTATAATTATAACTAGTCATCTGAGAAAGATGATTTGCTGCATAGCAAATCAGTGTGTGTTTCTTCAAAACATATTCGGGTCAAGTGTGCACGGTTGGCTGAGCGGTAAGACGCTCGCCTTTCACCTCTGCGACCCGGGTTCGATTCTCGTCCTCGGCAGCATATGGAAAAAGTTCCTACCACTTTAACCGTGCACGGTGGTTTTCTCCGAGTTCTTCGGTTTCCTCCACTAGGCATGGTAGGAAGTATACGCCAACATCTGTGCCATGGAGAGTGACTCGATAAGTCAATGCTTGACTTCTTTCATAATCCATGTAAAACAAATGTGTCTCTACTTTTTTTTATATTGATCTGGCAATGTACAACTATTCCATAACACAGGAGTAGAAGTTGGAATGGCATCTCTATCATAGCTTTGAAGTTATTCAAGATTTAAAATTTCTAATGGTGCTATTTAGCATAATTTAAATTGCTACAACTTTTATTTTTAATTCAAAAGGTGCGTAATGGTCAACAACCCCCTAGTAGAAGTTGGAATGACTTCTCAATCTATAATAGTTTTGAAGATATTCAAGTTTTAAAATTTCGAATTCTGCTAGTTTGCATAATTTAAATTGCTACAACTTTTGTTTTAGATTCATTACATGCGCAACGGTCAACAACCCCCTAGTAGAAGTTCAAATGACAAATCTATCTATAATAGTTTTGAAGATATTCAAGTTTTAAAATTTTCAATGCTGCTACTTAGCATCATTTAAATTGCTATAACTTTTGTTTTAAATTCATTAGATGCGCAATGATCAATAACCCCCTAATAGAAGTTAGAATGACATCTGTATCTATTATACTTTTGAACATATTCAAGATTTAAAATTTCGAATGCCCCTAATTTGCATAATTTTAAACATCTTCATTCCTCCGTATAAAACTGTCAAACTCCTTGTATGGAGGTACAATCATGCCAAGTTTGGAGTTTCTATGTATAATAGTGTTTGAGAAAAGTGTCTGACAAATTTGATGGTAAAGAAGAAAGAAAGAAAGAAAGAAAAAAAGAAAGAAAGAAAGAAAGAAAGAAAGAAAGAAAGAAAGAAAGAAAGAAAGAAAGAAAGAAAGAAAGAAAGAAAAAACAGAAAAGTGTGTGTTGACACACACACTTTAATTAAGTGCAGATATGATTGGCGAGCGGCCAACTCCCAAAAAGAGCTATATTTTAGGAGTTTAATTACCGCACCGTACAGAAATATACAATATGTCCTAAATTTATCTTTAGCTTCTGGAGATAATATTTCGGCATGTTGTCCTTACTTCTGGTTGTTTTAAGGGGAAGAAAAAAAAGCATACATACAAGTATATATTTAATCGCACGATTTCACAATTTCTGTATATTGTACTGTATTGAAGCCACGAAACCCAATTTTAGAGCTTTATTGATAATGATATAGTGTTTTTATATTACAGTCACCACTATTGTAGGATTCCCTGCAACCCGTAGTGTAACAATGGTAATATGTTCACACACCCCTTCCATTTTTTTCTAATTTCGATAATTTGTTGAAAATCATTAAACTGACAAGAGCATCACATAGTGACCAAATTTGGTTGATATTAAGAACGGGTACATCCGTACTGAGTTTTCAGATAATCTAACATATGGTTGGGAAGCAAGAGGTCCAAAAACGAAAACGCACACAACTACAAAACAAGAGGACCGTAACAGTCCTGTGCTTAGCTGACCCTTCGTGAACAAACAGGAGTGATCGATGCCACTTAGTAAACAGCTTTCTTTGACCCTTCCACAAGGAACATTTTCACCAAGTTTCAGTATGATCTGAATGACGGTTAGGAGAAGATGTCGGAAATAGCAAAAACACACAAAAATTCATAAAAAGCAAAAAAGGAAAACAAGAGCACCACCTCCTGAACAAAGTAAGTTCTAGGGTTACCCGGAGTGTCCCATGCAATTTCGAAGCAATTCGATTTAGCTGAAAAAATCAGGTGGTGCTGAACAAAATAAGAACTCAAAACAATCGGGCGAGCGGTTTTGGAGAAGATTTTATAAGATTTGCAGCTAAATCTGAGTGACAGTTTTGATAGTCCTGTGCTCAGCTAACCATTCACAAACAAACTGTAGTGCTCAATGCCACCTAGTGTACAGGGGGCTTTGACCATACCACACGGAACATTTCCACCAAGTTTCAGCATGATCTGAATGACGGTTTGGAGCAAATGTCGAAATTAGCAAACACACATAAATCATTTCTTAAAAGTTTTTTTTTTTTTTTTAATCAGAGCTCCACCTCCTAAACAAATTAGGATCTAGGGGTACCCAGAAGTGTCCAATTCTGAGCAATTGGCCAAGTGGTTTCAGAGAAGATTTTTTTTTACGATTTTGCCAAATATCAGGTGGTACTGAACAAATTAAAAAGTATGTATCTGTAGGAGTGTCCCTGTGTGAAATCAAAGCAATTGGGTGACCAGTTTTCGAGAAGAAGATTTTTACGATTTGCAGCTGAATCTGAGTGATGGTTCTGGAGAAAAAGTCAAAAATAGCGAAAACACAGACAAAACAATCATGTAAAATAGAAAATAGTTGCAGCGCCACCCGATGAACAAATTAAGGACTAGGAGTCTCTAAGAGTGACCCTGTGGGATATCAAAGCAATTGGGTGAGCGGTGTTGGATAAGATTTTTTAAGATTTGCCCCCCCCCCCCCAAAATAGACAAATTTATTAAAAAAGTAATAATAATCCAAAACGCATGGACAACGAACGGAAAACCATATGATAGGCTCAGCTGACTGACAAGTCAGCTGAGCTTAAAATGATAATAAAAAGAAGTAGAAGGAGCAGACTCGTAGCATCACCTGGTGAGTAAATAAAGGTGTAGGGATCATCGGAAGTGTCCCTATGCAACTTCGAAGCATGCAATCAATTTGTAACGCGGTTTTCCTTGAAAAAAAAATGCAAAAAAGGAGCAAAATTGTAAACAAGATAAAAATCCCTGGAGAGTAATTATCAAACATGGAAGGAACCTCCCAAGGTATACCCACACCAAGTTTTAAGCGAATTAGCTGAAGGTTTTGGAGAAGCCGAAAATATGTATTCCTTTTGTAATTCCCATTGACAAATTTAACAGTCAAAAAGAATGTATAAAAAGAATGTATAAATAAACTGACAAGTATCGATATTAAAAAAGTTCAAAATCAGGAATAAAGAACATGACCACCTAGTGGACAACTGTGTTTGACCCTTCCACAAGGTATATTTCCCGTAAACTTCAGAACAATTTGAGTGACTACTTTGAAGAAGTCGGAAATAGTAAAAACACAAAAATCTGTTAAAAAGTATAAAAACGCAGTGCCAGTAGTTCAACCAATTAAAAGGGTCCTCAGAAGTGTGCCGATCCAATTTCGAAGCAATTGGCAAGGCAGTTCCAGAGTACATGATTTTTTAAAGAATTTTTCAAAACATGAACCCCCAAAAATCCTTTTAAAAATCTAAATATCACTGGAGCATGACCCTTTAAAAATATGTGGTTGAAACCTACCAAAAGTATGTCCTCGCCACGTTGGAAGGTCACGATTTTTGACAAGTCGAAAATGTGGATTGAGGACGGACGGGTGACGGACCATCCTATGAACTCAGCTGATTGACAAGTCAGCGGAGCTTAAAAGAAAAGTTATGAGCCCGTTCTCGGCTGACCTTCAACTTATAGAAAGTCCTACCCTGGTCTAGGGGTACTCAGAAGTGTTTGAAGGCAATTTTGAGGCAACTAGCAATGCGGTTTAAAGGGAAAAAAATATTTTATGATTTTGCAATTAAAAATGGGGAAAATATTATGAAAATCTAAAAGCTAGTGATGTTTTCGAAGAGGTCGACAATGTAAACAACCATTGTAATTCCCACTGACTTAGACTTTAACCAACAGTAATGCATGCTTTAACTGATAAAAACTCAAATTGAAAATTTTGTCAAGGGTCAGTAGCAGCACCAACTAGTCAACAATTTCGCTTCTCCCTTCCAGGAGGCAGAATTCCACCAAGTTTCAGAACAATTTTTTGGCACGTCTGGAGAACTTGAAAATATCAGAAAAAAACACAAAATTGCAATAAAGGAAAAAAAACAAACAAACAAAAACAAAATCAAAAAAAGAAAAGAGAAGAAAAAAGCAGTGCCACCAGCTGAACAAATTCAGATTTACGAATCCCCAGAGGTGGCCCCTAGCAATTTAAAAGCAAGCGGCTAAGCGATTTTAGAGGTATTTTAGAGGTACGGTATTTTAAAGATTTTGCCCCCCCCCCCCGGGCGGATGAGAGTGGAAGGTCACACAAGGGTATATACGTGAAAAATCATATATGCATGACAAAGGATGTAATTGGTGAGTGGCATACCCCACCATCTATTCTCTCGCTGACGGCTTGTTCTGTCCATTCATTCTCTTGTGGCTCTGCTGTGCTAAATAGTATGGCATATGCTGTCACAATGTGCAATTTAAGTCATAAGAAAAGAGGAAGATAGGCTTTGTAGGTAAATAATGATAAGATACTGGGGTAAAAGAGGAGCACATGGTACTCGTTCTCTTTTCGACATTTTTGACGACTTTAAGTAAAATGGTCCTACCTATAATTAAGCCTGATTTTCACATTTCAATTCATACATTGTAGCATTTATTACCTGTCCTGGAGCCGAAAAACATTATCTTAGTATGGGGAAATTAATTTAATGTGTGGTGAAAGCAATATAGATATGATAGTTTGTTAACAAGCAATAGCAGATGGCACTAAAATGAACTATTTTGCCGGAAAAAGGTGATGTTTAAAGATGCCTTTTCCATGGCAACCAAACACATGTAACTGAGGACAACAGAGCAAAATAATCACTTAGTATGGAGAAATTAATTTAATGTATATTTGGTATGGTGAAAGCAATATAGATATGATAGTTTGCTTACAAGCAATAGCAGATGGCACTAAAATGAGCCATTTTGCCGAAAAAGGTGATGTTTAAAGATGCCGTTTCCATGGCAACCAAACACATGTAACTGAGGACACCTAGGGCAAAATAATTTTAGGGAACTCTAAAGATAAATAAAAATCATGTAGCTTTCTGTACGGTAGGGTAATTTAAATTCTCCAAAATGGGTCTCTGGCCCCTCGCCTATGAAGCACAATGAAAAATCATAAGAAAGGTGGTTGTGAATGGAGTGAAATATAAGTAAACTCTGCCTATATTCTTGATAAGGCATTGATATGAGCCATGACACTCTGTATATTATGTATATTTGAAAATGGGTATAGGCTGCTACTCAGTACCGATATGATGATGGGGAATGGGGATATTTCATCTATGGTCCTTGCATGTAAACCAGCCTTTTTAGCATAATCAAAGTGTCATATGTTACTATGGAGAAAATTAAAGTGTGTGTGTCAACACACACTTTTCTGTTTTTCTTTCTTTTTTCTTTCTTTCTTTCTTTCTTTCTTTCTTTCTTTCCTTCCTTCCTTCTTTCTTTCTTTCTTTCCAGGCAAATTTGTCCGACATTTCATTTGAAAAGTATTATATGTAGAAACTCCAAACTTGGCACAGTTATACATCTATGTATAAAGTCTGGCCTTTTTATAATGAGAGGTCATGCTTTTGAAAATTATGCAAATGAGGGCTAATTAAAGTTTTAAATCTTTGATATCTTATATACTATAGTAGATGTGGTTCCGAGTGTATAGGAGTTCGATCATAGCAAGGTAAAGGTCATCTCAAATGTCAAAGTCATGTCAAGGTCAAAGGTCAATTTTAAGCCAAAATGTCATTTTTGAGGTCAAGGTTCACTTCAGGTAGAGGTCATTTCAAGGTCAAAGGTGATTTCAAGGTCAAAGGCTACTTTCGGTGGTGGCTTTCTTCTAGCCATAACTTGGTCAATTTTTATCCAATTTTGATCGTGTTGGGCTCAAATTGTAGCTATTGTAACCCTGTTTCATCAAGTAATAACTTGGCCAATCTCCATCCAATTCTAATCATGTTGGACTCAAATTGTAGGTATTGCTACACTGCACATTTTTATAAGAACATGGTACCTAAAAAAGGCAGAGGTCGAGGTCATTTGGCCCTTCGAAAGTTTCATCTTGCCATAACTTGATCAATTTTCATCCGATTTGGTTCATGTTGGGCTTAAATTGTTGTGTAGGTAAGGTTTTTGAACGTGCTGTTTTTAAGCACATTTTCAACTTTTTGCGTGATAATTTTGTATTAACCGAAAACCAGTCGGGATTTCTGCCCCGAGATGGGACTGTCAACCAGTTAGTTTATTTACATCATGAATTTTCAAAAGCAGATGATCTCCAGAAGGATGTAAGAGTGGTTTTTTGTGACATCACCAAAGCCTTCGATAAGGTATATCATCCAGGGTTGATACACAAACTTAAAAACGCAGGCATCCGCGGCCCACTAATCTCGTGGCTGGAAGACTATTTAAAGGCAAGCACACAAAGGGTAGTCATCCAGGGCCAGGCTTCGTCTTGGGGGAGAGTCGAAGCGGGGGTCCCACAGGGTTCGGTTTTGGGGCCTCTGCTGTTTCTTGTTTATGTAAACGATATTGTAGAGATAGTTAGATCTCACATTCGTCTCTTTGCTGATGACACGACACTTTTTATAACAGTCGATAATCCAACAGAGGCAGCCGGGGCCCTAAACCGAGACCTAGAATCAGTATCACGTTGGTCAGATCAATGGCTCATTTCTTTCAATCCTAATAAGACAAAATCCCTGATAGTAAGTAAGAAGAATATTTCTGAGGATCATCCCAACTTGACCTTCAATAATAATATTCTGGAAAACGTTGAAGTGCACAAACACCTTGGTCTTTGGCTTTCTGCTGATCTTTCCTGGTCAGTACACCTCAATCATGTTATTGGAAAATCAAAAAAACTAGTGGGTGTCCTGAAGCGCCTACAGTACAAGCTAAGTAGAAAATCTCTCGAATCTCTTTACTATTCATTTGTACTTCCTTGTTTGGAGTACGCTAGTGTGGTCTGGGATGGATGCACGAAACTGGACAAAGACAGACTTGAATCTGTTCAGCTGGCCGCAGCCCGGGTTGTGACAGGAGCACTTGCCCATACTAATCTCCAACAAATATATATTGAGACAGGCTGGGAAAAATTAGCTGAACGTAGAAGGAAACAAAAATTGGTACTCCTATTCAAAATCATTAATGGACTAGCCCCAGCATATCTCTCAAGACTATTACCAGGAACAGTTTCAGAACGCACCAGACAAATAAGAACCATTGTTGCCAAAAAGCCCCACTTCATAACTCATTTTTTCCATCAGCCATTCGTGAGTGGAATTCATTATCGAGAACAGCAAGGACAATTGAGCATCTGGACGATTTCAAAAGGGAACTTAACAAAACTAAACCAAAACGTAACGAATTATACTATTTCGGAGAAAGGAAATATGCTATAATCCATTCCAGAATGAGAATGGGCTGCATCCAGCTGAACAGTGATCTGTATAAGATTGGAGTTGTTGAGTCGCCATCGTGCTCATGTGGAGCCAGCCTGGAGACCGTTCACCACTTTTTCTTTGAATGCGACAAATATGTAATACTAAGAAATGAACTACAATGTAAAATACTTACCTATGGTAATTTCAACCTGAAAACCGTGTTATTTGGAATTGAAGGAAGAAGAATCACAAAAAATCAAAATGAGGAGATATTCGAGGCCGTTCAGAAGTACCTTAAACTTTCAGGAAGATTCAAAATATGATAAATTCAAGTTGGAACATAATTTAAGTTGGTAAATAGTACAAATCCTATTATCTTTACAATGCTCGCACATCATTTTCGCTCCCCTTCCTTCTCTTCTCATTGTTGGTCCTGTATGTTTATCTATCTGTGAATTTGTGTTCACAATCTACCTGTTATATGTTGTCTTGTTGTACGCGTACAAGAGGCCCTAATATAGGCTGGTGAGCCTGTCGGCTAATTGTATTTTCTTTTGAAATAAAATATGTTTAAACCAAATTGTGGGTATTGTAACACTGTGCAATTTACATGTGACCTGTAAAGGTCAAAGGTCAAGGTCATTTGGACTTTGAAATTTGCATGCAGCCATAAGCTTAATGTAATGTGATTTATTGAAGGATAAAAGTTGTAGCATTTAATATTTACAACTTTTAAAGGCACACAGATAGATTTGCTTTCAACCAGATCTTCTTTCCAGTTTGTTTGTTTCTTTCTTTCTTTCTTCTTAACTAGCAAATTTGTCCGACACTTTTTTCGGACACTATTATACATAGAAACTCCAAACTTGGCATGTTTTTACCTCCATACAAGGCCTTTGGCCGTTTTCATACACAGAAATGAAGATGTCTAAAATTATGCAAATTAGGGGCATTTGAAATTTTTAATCTTGAATATCTTCAAAAGTATAACAGATAGAGATGTCATTCCAACTTCTACTAGGGTGTTATTGACCAGTGCACATCTAAGGAATTTGAGTTGTAGCAATTCAAATTAGGCTAATTAGCAGCATTTGAAATTTTAAATCCTGAATAACTTCAAAGTTATAATAGATAGAGATGCCATTCCAACTTCTACTTCAGTGTGATGAAATAGTTGTACATTGCCATACCAATATGCTTTGAAGACACACACACTGATTTGCTATGCAGCAAATCATCTTTCCTATTTATGTCTGTGTGCCAACACAGACATACTGTTTTTCTAGGAATTCTTTATTAAAGTGTGTGTGTCAGCACACACTTTTCTGTTTTTTCTAGGAATTCTTTATTATGTCTGTGTGCCAACACAGACATACTGTTTTTCTAGGAATTCTTTCTTTCTTTCTTTCTTTCTGTCTTTCTTTCTTTCTTCTTTCTTTCTTTCTTTCTTTCTTTCTTTACCGGCAAATTTGTCCAACATTTCATTTGAAAAGTATTATATGTAGAAACTCCAAACTTGGCACAATTATACTTCTATGGATGAAGTCAGGCCTTTTTATAATGAGAGGTCATGCTTTTCAAAATTATGCAAATGAGGGCTAATTAAAGTTTTAAATCTTCAATATCTTATATACTAAAGTAGATGTAGTGCCGAGTGTATTGGAGTTTGATCATATCAAGGCAAAGATCATCTCAAATGTCAAGGTCATGTCAAGGTCAAGGGTCATGTCATGGTCAAAGGTCGGTTTTGGGTCAAAATATGATTTTAAAGCCAAAATGTAATTTTATAGGTCAGGAACCACTTCAGGTAGAGGTCATTTTAAGGTCAAGGGTCATTTCAAGTTCAAAGGCTACTTTTGATGATAGCTTTCTTCTAGCCATAACTTAGTAAATTTTTATCCAATTTTGATCATGTTGGGCTCAAATTGTAGCTATTGTAACCTTGCATATTTTAAAATTTATATGTGACCTCTAAAGGTAAAAGGTCAAGGTCATTTGGACCTTTGAAAGCTTCATCTAGTCATAACTTGGCCATTTTCCATCCAATTCTTATCATGTTGGACTCGAATTGCAGGTATTGCAACACTGCACATTTTTATAAGAACATGTAACCTCGAAAGGGCAAAGGTCAAGGTCATTTGGCCCTTTGAAAGTTTTATCTTGCCATAACTTGGTCAATTTTCATCCGATTTGGTTGCATGATTGTACCACCATACAAGGACTTTGACCGTTTTATGCAGAGGAATGAAGATGTTTAAAATTATGTAAATTAGGGGCATTTGAAATTTTAAAACTTGACTATCTGCAAAACTATTACAGATAGAGATGTCATTTCAACTTCTACTAGGGGGTTATTGACCTATGCGCATCTAATGAATCTAAAACAAACGTTGTAGCCATTTGAATTATGCGAATTAGCAGCATTTGAAATTTTAAAACTTGAATATCTTGAAAACTTTTACAGATAGAGATGTCATTTTAACTTCTACTAGGGGGTTACTGACCAGTACGCATTTAATGAATCTAAAGCAAAAGTTGTAGCCATTTAAATTATGCTAAATTTTTAAATCTTGAATAACTTCAAAACTATGATAGATAGAGATGCCATTCTAACTTGTACTCCTCAGTTATGGAAGAGTTGTACATTGCCATACCAATATGCTTTAAAGACACACACACTGATTTGCTATGCAGCAAATCATCATTTCTAGTTTCAAGTCTTTTTTTGTTTTGTGAAAGTGTGTGTGTCAACACACTTTTCTGTTTTTCCTGAAATTCTTTCTTTGTTTCTTTCTTTCTTTTTTTCTTTCTTTCTTTTTTCTTTCTTTTTTTTCTTTCTTTCTTTCTTTCTTTCTTTCTTTACAAGCAAATTTGTCCGACACTTTTCTCGGACACTATAATACATATAAACTCCAAACTTGGCATGATTGTTCCTCCATACAAGTTTTTTGACCGTTTTATACAGAGGAATGAAGATGTTTAAAATTATGCAAATTAGGGGCATTTGAAATTTTAAATCCTGAATATCTTCAAAAGTATAATAGATAGAGATGTCATTCCAACTTCTACTAGGGGGTTATA
This sequence comes from Hermodice carunculata, assembly GCA_964020975.1. Classification (NCBI taxonomy): domain Eukaryota; kingdom Metazoa; phylum Annelida; class Polychaeta; order Eunicida; family Amphinomidae; genus Hermodice; species Hermodice carunculata. The sequence continues at coordinate 433,913 of OZ026629.1, read as the reverse complement.
GACCATTGCGCATGTAATGAATCTAAAACAAAAGTTGTAGCAATTTAAATGATGCTAATTTGCAGCTTTTGAAATTTTAAAACCTAAATATCTTCAGAACTATTATAGATAGAGATGTCATTTCAACTTCTACTTGGGGGTTGTTGACAATTGCACATGTAATGAATCTAAAACAAAAGTTGTAGCAATTAAATTATGCCAATTAGCAGTATTTGAAATTTTCAATCTTGAATATTTTCAACACTATAATAGATAGAGATGTCATTCCAACTTCTACTAGGGGGTTGTTGACCATTGCGCACCTAATGAATTAAAAGTAAAAGTTGTAGCAATTTAAAATTATGCTAAATAGCACCAATAGAAATTTTAAATCTTGAAAAAAACTTCAAAGCTATAATAGATAGAGATGCCATTCCGACTTCTACTCCTGTGTTAAGGAATAGTTGTACATTGCCATACCAATATGCTTGTAAGACACTGATTTGCTATGCAGCAAATCATCTTTCTTAGTTTTGTTTTGTTTTTGTTTTTGTTTGGTATGGTATGAACATGAACCTCACTCGCCCACCCCCAGAGTTTGAGCACATGCATACAGGGCTGCATATTTCTAAAAAATATCTCACATAAATATGAAATATAAAAAATATTCTCAGCTAGTCTACATGTCAATTGTAAGTGTTTATGTCAACCTGGTCAAATTTTGTGCTGTAGATAAAGATACATTTTCGGGGGTGGGGGTGGGGGTGGGGTGGGGGGTGGACAATATCAAAACATTTATACCACCAATTTCCATATTAACCCCTCAATCTTCAGCCATAAACAATGAGTTATCAAAATTTTAAGTCAGTGATGGCAACCTTTGTGTGATACTGACTAGCTGGCAGCTCATACATTACCAACTGCACATGTTTTATATTCTGTCACTGCATATATGCAAACATGTATATTTCATTCCTTTACCTTGCATGCGACGTATACTGTTGCCAATTAAAATACAACTAGTGCTTACGCTGAGAAAATAAAATGTTTGATCTTACATTTCAATCAACATTTGGACAAAATGAGAATCCTAATGTATTCCTATCATTGCCCCTTCTGACAGTCTGTAACAGGGGAGGGCAGAGAGAGAGAAACTGAAGTAGTGAATCAGTTGCAGTTTTTTTTATGTGATGGCAATAAATATTTTAATGTATTTCATTAAATAAAAGTGCATTCGTTAAATTATTTATTCTGAACTTTTGCATTGAGCATTGTCTTAGATTAAAATACAACCAACACTTTTACCAATAACATTGAAATCTCCAAAAAGTCATGCAAACTATTAGCTGTAACCAGGGAAATGCCTCTCTGGCACTTTCCTGCTGTCACCATAGATCGTCGAGGCAATCGACGATCTATGCTGTAACTATTTATTACCTTTTCCAATTAGCCCCCCCCCCCCCAAATGTTGGGGTGGGTTTTTTGTTTTTTGTTTTTTGTTTGTTTGTTTGTTTGTTTGTTTGTTTGTTTTTTGTTTTTTTTTTGTTTGTTTGTTTGTTTTGTTTTGTTTTTGTTTGTTTGTTTGTTTTGTTTTTGTTTTTGTTTTTGTTTTTGTTTACGGGCCAGATGACCAAAATTTGAAAATAGGAGGACCCTAAAAAAAGTCAGAGATATTGTAGATTGAGAAGAATGTTCGTTTTGTTTGGCTGTCAAGTTATGTAATTTGGATAAATTTATAAACCTTGTATTCTAAAGCTTGTGTATTAGGAAGAAACAGCTAAGAGCTGCTTATACCTGAGAAAAGTGTAAATTAACGAGATGTTTAAATGACTTTTCTATAGGTCTGTGTGCTTATTTTGAAAAAAGGAAGAAAAATATTTAAATTTTTGTAATTAAAAAATGATATGGCCTTGTATACTTAAAGAAGGCTATCACTAAAAGCTTGGTTTGTGTAAGTCATATTGAAAGGCATCCAATTAGTAACTTATGATGCCCATGCAGGTAATATGAAATCACTAGCGTGACAAGGGGATACATTGCCTATACTACACTCAACCCTGACATCTCTTAGCTTGAATTGTGCCAAATGATAAACAATAAATATGTAACACTGACGAGTTAACATATTGTTTCTACTGTAAGTGAGCTCCTCTTTTGAATAATTTTGTCAATTTCCAAATATTTTCTAGTTTTGGTGACTTACTCTGTATGAATTTAAAAGGGGTGCAAAATTCAAACCAAAATAATATATATTGTATACATTTGTTCCTCAAGGACTGTCATTTAGCATGTAAATAAATGTACATACTAATAGAGTAGAATATTCATTTAAAATCCCCAATAAAGAGACCACTCCCCTATTGCAACCAACTCTTTATAGTCAAACTTCTGTTTACATTTACAGTCTGTCTGAGCTAGTGAGACTTCTGTCATAATGGCCGGGAAAATTTCAGAACTTTTAAGTTTGAATCCTGTCGTGCTACAAGAATTTAGTTGGCTGGAAAATGATGCACAATAATACTTGCTATAATTTCACGTTAGCGACCTTGTCTCTTGCAAACCAGAAATGCTGTCAATAAATTCAGATGTCACTTATGACACTTACAGGCACCGGCTAATCCAGAAGATCAAAGGTATCAACAGTCTTGAGTACATAATTTGTATACAGTACTAGCGCCAGGCAGGGAATCTTGGTATTAAATGTGTACATTTGGCTGTATTTTTGGGCACAAGAATGTCCTTTCACATAACTGTAAGATTCCGAGCATAGAAGCAAGGTCGTTAAGGAAGGTGAATGGGTTCGTTCCTCCACACTCTGTTATTAAGTACAAATTAATTGTTCATTCAAATTGGAAGCCATTTTGTGACGCACGGCTTCCTTTGTTTTACGTCACTACTCATCTCTAAATTTATCTTTGCAACTACATCTTCTCACTTTGGCTACTACAACAGAACAGCAAGTGCTGGTTTTAAAAGGAAGTGATGACGGCCTCCTTCCTGCACAAAATTTATCTCAACTCCCCATTGGTCAAAAGTAACCCATGAGCTAATTATGAAATACAAATATATTCTGTGAAAAAGGTTAGAGCAGGGAGTTCGGACAAGATCAGCCGACCACTGCAGATCCCACCTCTCTGCCTCCAACCTCATACATGTACCTGACTTGGAACCAATAGAGAGAGAAAAAAAGACAATTCCAGAGCTGACTCCTCAGTTGTCATTGAAAACCAGGGTGACACTTCTAAAATGAACCCTTTTTGTCATTCACAATAACTTCAATATGAGTTGCTCCTGCTATTGGCTTTGACCAAACCCCTATACCTATGATTTTTGTTGGACCAAGAAAAGAAAATCCTTCATAAAAAACACTAAAAATACTCAAATATGAGAAATTTTGAATTAAATGATAAAAACTTAATTTCTAGCATACTTCAAAATAAACCTAACGGTAGTGTATCATAAACTAACATCAACTTCTGCGAGGTTGGTGGTTCATCATTGCACAATAATTAGTTGTTTAGGAAAATAAAGTTTCGTTAAATAACCCGTATTTTAAGTGGTCATTAGGAAGAAAATTTTGTGACCTTCAAAGAAAATCCACCCAAGTCTATGTGGAAGTTTGTATGGTCATGTGGAATAACATGAAATGTAATATTGAAATCGTTGTACATTATGGGAAAGCTAGGGTCATGGGTCTCTTTAGGAGTTAAGACAGACTGTAGATTAGTTTTCCACATTAAATCCACCCCCGGTTAAATCTTTATTCGATGCGTTATAACGTGCATCCTTACATGATCATGAATATGATGAACATTTTACCTCGGATACTCTAATTTAACACAAAATCTAGTGAAAGTCCTACTGATAGTGTTGATTTTCCAAGTTGAGTTGTTAATAATTTAGTTTCACAAAAATCAAGCTGGTTGCTCGTCAAATTCGAAACGGCAAGCTTCCTTCTAGTCCATTGTACCATTTCTTTATGAGATAATAAATATGTACATGTGCAGTTACGAAATACTAAATCCATTCAATTAAAACCTCCCCATGCGTAAGACAGTACACCATTTCGCAATCCTCTCTTTTAATACTTAGTATTGTATTTATAAGTGTGTTTCGACTGGAGAGTTAGCAAACAACAATTGAATCTATGCTGTTACTGACAAATTATGTTTGTACGACTGCGAACCCTTGTCATCATATGAATTCAAGTTGGACGTTACTTGCAGCCCTGCAGAATATATGGGTTTTTTTTCTTATTCCATATTCTTTTGCATCAAATGTAAAGTTTATGATTAAAATGTACCAATATGCAATACAACACAACGTGTATGGAGATGAAGGATGCAATTCATAGTCCAGTCTGTGCAATATAGCTGATGGGGATCGGGTGCAGGTAAAACTGTTGCTATATTTTTTATTTCTCTCTTTAATCTATGATCCTACAACCGAAGGCTAGGTCTGGAGTTTAAAGTATTTTTGCAGGAGTCCAAGTCTTAATTTCATGAGTCCATCATTTAAATCTTTAGTAGATTATTTTGTTCAGTATTATTAACTTTAGTGAATAGGTTATGTGCAAAGCAGCACAACATCTTATATAAATATAATTTAAAGGCAATCAGAGATTGCTAGATCCATGCCCCTCCTCGTCTCATTTATAACCTTGCTATTTACAGGTCTCATTTTAGAATGACTGTAGTCAATAAAAATAGGTTATCATTGTGACCCAGATACTTGACATACTGACCTACTTTTATGTATGACACACTCTTGTGTCCAGATACACATGTGTGTAAAGTTTCATGATTCTAAGTCAAAGGACAACTGAATCATAACCAGGGCATGAAATGTAATGTAGTTTTGCATAATGAATCACCGTGACCCAGATACTTGACCTATTGACTTTTTGTTTCACGACCCACTTTTAGGTCGAGATACGTGTATGTGTGAAGTTTCGTGAAACTAAGTTTAATAGTAAAGGATCTATAGCTCTGATATGATTTTACAAGAATATGTCACTGTGATCCAGATACTTGAGCTAATGCCCTACTTTTGGTACATCACACACTTTTATATCCAGATGCAGTGTGTGTAGTTTCATCATTATAAGTTGTAGGACAAGCGAATTGTAGCCCTGACGCAAATAGTGGAGACCCAGATACTTGACCTAGTGACCTAATTTTGTTTCATGACACACTTTTTTGAGTGTGTGTTTGTGAAGTTTCATATGACTAAAAAAATAATAAAAGAACTATAGCTCTGGCACGATTTTACAAGGATATGTCACCGTGATCCAGATACTTGATCAGATGACCTACTTTTGGTTCATGACCCACCCTTATGCGTAGTTGTATCTGTGTTTACAGTTTTAGTAATCTAACTTAAAAGACAACAGAATTATAGCCCGGCCATGAAGTGTTATGTTGTTTTACATGATTTTGTCACCGTGATCCAGATACTTCATCTGGTGACCTACTTTCTGTACATAACACACCCTTATGTGTAGATGCATCTGTATAAAGTTTCATTAATCTAAGTTACATATAGTAAAGGAATTATATATAATCCGGACACGATTTGACAAGAATATGCCACTGTGACCCAGATACTTGACTTGGCGATCTACTTTTGGTACATGATGCATCCCTATGTCAAGATTCACCTATATTTAAAGTTTCATTAATTTAAGTTGAGATATAAGCGAATTATAGACGGACACAATTGCGGACAGACGGACGGACAGGGAAGCATGGATGCGCGGATGGATGAAAAAAAAACGATTTCTGTATGCCCTCCTCCATTAGGAAAGGGGCATATCGAGTAAAAATGACAAAATGGACTCCATTTTAAAACTAATGCAATAGGATAATTTGGGATTTGCCAAAGATTAAAAAGACTAGCCGTGAATTTAAGGCCTTTAAAGTCCATATTTTTTTAAATGGAACTTTCAAGTGTTTACAGGCAGTGTATGAACCAAGGCGACTGTATTATGCATCCAAGGTCTTTTATCTGTTATATGTATGTCTCTGTTGGGACACAGACACATTGTTTTTCTTTCTTTCTTTCTTTCTATCTATCTATCTTTCTTTCTTTCTTCTTTCTTCCTTCCTTCCTTCCTTTCAAGGCAAATTTGTCAGACATTTTATTTGAAAACCATTACACGTAGAAACCCTAAACTTGGCATGATTATACTTCCATACATGAAGTATGGAGTTCTTGAAAAGAAGTTCAATGGTTTTGAAAATTATGCAAATTAGGGTCATCTGAAAATTTAAATCTTGAATATCTCCAAAATTGTTATAGGTACAAAAAACCAATCCAAATGCAATGAATATGTTTGTATCGCTGCACATTTTTGTAATTTACATGCGACCTGTAAAGGTCAAAAATCAAGGTCATTTGGACCTTCAAAATTTTCATCCAGCCGTAACTCTGCCAATTTTCATCCAGTTTTAACAATGTTGGACCCAAATTGTAGGTATTGCAACACTGCATACTTTTGTAATTTACAAGTGACCTTTTAAGGTCAAAGGTCAAGGTCATTTCGACCTTTGAAATTTCATGTAGCTATAACTCAGTCAATGTATATCCGATTTTGATCATGTTGGGCTCAAATTGTAGCTAATGTAACACTACACATTTTTGTGATTTACATGTGACCTATAAATTTCAAACATCAAGGTCATTTGGACCTGTGAAATTCTCATGTAGCCATAAGTCACTCAATTTTTATCCAATATTGATAATGTTGGACTCAAATTGTAGCTATTGTAACTCTGCACATTTTACTTATTTATATGCGACCTCCAAGGATCAAAGATCTAGGTTACCTGGACTTTTGAAAGTTTCTTCCAGCCATGACTCGGTCAAATTTCATCCAATTTTAATCATATTGGGCTCAACTTGTTGATATTACAACGCTGCATGTTTTTGTGATAACAGGTCACCTGTAAAGGTCAAAGGTCAATGTCATTTGGACCTTTGAAAGTTTCATCTAGCCATAGTAACTTGGTCAACTTTTCTATGATTTGGTTCATGTTGGGTTTAAATTGTATTGTAATACTGTATATTTTTGTAATTTACATGTGACCTTTAAATGTCAAAAGTCAAGTTCATTGGTAACTTGAAATTTTCGTCCAGCCATCAGCTTAATGGAATTTGAAGTACCCCAGGACAAAAGTTGTAGGAATCAATATTTACAACTTTTGAAGGCACACAGACAGGTTTGCTTTGAAGCAAATCTTCTTTTCTAGTTGGCTCCTACATTTTGTTTCTGTCATAGTGGTATCACTCAACAATTGAGACACTAAATGAATACCATGGGATTTAAACTGTATATTAGGTACTACAGGCCACTAAACATGTTTCTGTTTTACTTATTCTTTCGCATATACAAAAACGTGTAACTTCTGTTGAAGTTACGTGTTTTTGTTTCAGATTTGGTGGGTACCTGTGTTTTTTTAAGTCCTTTGACAAGGATCACAGAGAAACGTCCTCTTCTGTCTCACTGCGATATAAATATAGCCAGTGGGTGGGTGCATTCCTACACTGGATCCGGTTGCATCTTAGTCAGTCATAACAATCTCCAGCTGTCCATATAATAATGGGCAGTGTTATAGTGTTCAGTGATGAGGTAATAAGCAGTGGTCCCAGGAGGGTGTGGAGAGTGTCTGATCTCCATACTGAATGTGAGGGAGGAATGACCCGGGTAGTCGTATGCACAGGTATTAAGACCTTTTTTGTTGAAGTGTTAGGTAATCATCTCTGTCTGGTGACAGCTATAGAGAGACTATTGTATACCGATGGCCGATAAAGCTTAATTGACATAACCTAAAATTGACCTGATAACTGCTTATTTCTTCTATCTGACATATATGGCAATGCGAATACTCACTTTTGTGGTTTATTGTATGGGCTGGAGGTGGGGAATGTGTTAAAAAATCTGCATCAGGATTTTTTATCTCATGGGGGGGGGTCATTTAGTCCCCCCCCCCCCCGCAACGGCTAAGGTTGTGTGGCCAGTTGATTTGATCACATAGTGGCAAACAGTTTATAGACTGTCATGCTTCACATTTTGACCCAGCTTATCACACTCCCTGATACAAAAACGTTTTGCTGGTTTGTTCTGAACTGTTTATCCTGGATGTATGTTAAAAAATTAGCTACAGCCAAATAGTCAGTATTTCTTCGCTTTTGCGCTCATTTATTTATATCTGTGGACTGAAAAAAAACATGTCCAAAACAAGAAAAGATGATTTGTTGCACAGCAAATCAGTGTGTGTGTCTTCAAAGCATATTGGTATGGCAATATACAACTTTTCTATAACACAGGAGTAGAAGTTGGAATGGCATCTCTATTATAGCTTTGAAGCTATTCACGATTTAAAATTTCTAATGGTGCTATTTAGCATAATTTAAATTTCTATAACTTTTGTTTTTAATTCATTAGGTGCACAATGATCAACAACCCCCAAGTAGAAGTTGGAATGACATCTCTATCTTTTATAGTGTTAAAGATATTCAAGATTGAAAATTTCGTACACTGCTAATTAACATAATTTATATTGGTACAACTTTTGCGTTAGATTCATTGCATGCACAATGGTCAACAACCCCCTAATAGAAGTTGAAATGACATCTCTATCTATAACAGTTTTTGAAGATATTTAAGTTTTAAAATTTCAAATGCTGCTAATTAACATAATTTCAATTGCTACAACTTTTGTTTCAGATTCATTACAAGCGCAATGGTCAATAACCCCCTAATATAAGTTGAAATAACATCTCTGTGTATAATAGTTTTGAAGACATTCAGAGATTCAAAATTTTAAATGCTGCTAACAAGCATAATTTAAATTACTACAATTTTTGTTTTATATTCATTAGATGCTGCGCAATGGTCAAAAAACCCCTAAGAAGTTAGAATGACATTGCTATCTATCATACTTTTGAAGATATTCAAGTTATAAAATTTCAAATACCCTAATTTGCATAATTTTTAACATCTTCGTTCCTCTGCATTAAAAGGTCAAACTCCTTGTATGGAAGTACAATCATGCCGAGATTGGAGTTTCTATGTATAAAAGTGTAATAGTGTAATAGTAAAGAAAGAAAGAAGGAAGGAAGGAAAGAAAGAAAGAACGAAAAAAAGAAAGAAAGAAAGAAAGAAAGAAAGAAAGAAAGAAAGAAAGAAAATACACTTTAAATATCAGATATGTCTTGGGTGCTTTCTTGCCTCCCATTGCGGAACCTGTTAAGTAGTTTTTATGAAAAAAAACAACAAAAAATAAAAAAAACAAAAAACAAAAAACAAATAAACACAAAACAAAAAAAACAAACAAAAACAAACAAAAAACAAAACAAAAAAAAACAAACAAAACAAAAACAAATTAAAAAAAAAAACAAAACAAAACAAAAAATACCAAAAAAAACCCAAAAAACAGAAAAAAAAACAAAAAAAAAAAAAAAACAAAAAAACAGAACAACCAACAGATCATCATTTGAATTTTTTTTATTGCGGGGTAAGGGTGAAGGAAACTTCATGAAGGGTGTAGAGATTATGACTTTACGTATCACACATTATAAGCTGTACACGAACCTAATTGTATTTGTGTCTTTTTCCAGAACCATTTCCTAGTAGTCAATATCCTATTCCGCAGTCCGAACGCTGAACTCTCCATAAGCTAACCTGTCCCTGTCTAACCAGGGACGTGTCAGCCCGCACGTCCCTGGTCTAACCTATATACATATGGAATTACTATTGTCCATATTGCACACGTTCCTCTGTAAAATTTTGACATAGGCTGTATCAGCCCAAATAAATTAAAGGGTCTTCAGCGGGTAACTACTCAACACGTTTCGGAGCCTTTTACCCGTACATGTCTGTCTGAGTAGCGGCTCCTTGTCTAAGCTAAATATTCAGCAAAGACAACCCACTTAATAAGGAATAAATATGAACGTGGCAAATGATGAATTAGCTAAATACGTGAAGTTTTGCTCATAAATGCAGAGCTTCATTATGAAAGAAGAATACCTGTCAAACAAACCATAATTACTAAATTTGTATAGTACAGGTTCAGATAAGAACAATTTGACTTACCCCTGAACCAATATGTACCCTTTCTAGCTGGACAGCTTATCTTAGTTAAACCACCCGCCAGTGTATAACTGAAGTGGAAACAAGCTGGGGCCTTATATTCAGTCCCAGTAATAGTAAAATAAACAGTTGCAGCTAGACCACCTGTACAAACCAAGGGAAATCCCAACAAGGACTGCAACAATGGACATCCTGCACCAGAAATGTAAAACAAACTCTGTGATGACACCTACCCCTCAAACAATTAAGCTCTATTTAACTGCCAACCCTGAGTCAATGTATCAACGTAATGTGTCAGGTTTGTGACATTTGAGAAAAATACTGTCAAGATATCAAGCCCAATTAGGCAAGCTTGTAACTGTCGTCAGTAGCTGCTTGCTACCTATAGACCCTGGGGGTTTGACCTAACAGAAAACAACCTAGCCTAAAATGTCTGAAAGGTGAACATTAAAACAGAATGATGCCAAAAGATAAAATTAAGTAGCAAAACAGGCGAGTTTAAAATCTCTAAAATTATTGAAGCCAAACTTTCTAACCATCTCGGGATATTTACAGCAAAATTTGTAGAAATATTTGATCAAAAGTACATCCTTGAATCCTTTTGACTCAAGTTTATTGTAAATAAATTTAGTTCTAGATGCAAAGTCCTGAAATTTAGAACAAATACGACCAAATCTCAAAATCTGTGACAAAAAAGTATTATATCCAATAGTTTCCGAAATATTACTGTCCGGGAAAGGATAAATAACCACTTCAAAGTTAAACTCATCTATTTTGTCGTAGACTTTTATACAGAACCTGTCATTTGTGACCTGAATATTCAAGTCCAAAAACACATCTCTGAAACCATCTGAATTGTTACCCTCCAAAGGGATATCTTTTGGGTAATTTTTTTTAGCAATTTCTTTCAAATTGTGCACATTTACGCAAGCAATTTCATCAATATATCTTGCGTTGTTTGCTAATTTTGTAGCCATTTGAAAGTCCTTTTTCATCAATTTATTCATATACTAAAATTCAAGCCAGCTTAAATATAAATCTGCCAGTAAAGGGGAGCAGTTGCTACCCTTTGGAATGCCTTTTATTTGTTGAAAAACCAATGGTCCGCATTGAACAAAAGTATTATCCAAGAGAAATTGTATAGCATCAATCAAAGTTTCAACAGTGTAAGATTTAACGTTACTTTTTGAATATTTATTGTGTGACCAATATGCTTTCTTTGTATATGAATTAATATTTATGTATGGTTTACCATTATGTTTAAACATTTTGCTCATTAATTCTGAAAGCGAACTTTTGACTTCATCTATGGGTAGATTCGTGTACAGTGTAGAAAAATCAAAACATTTGATATTTTTTGCCTTTACATCTTGGATTTTAGATACAAACTCGGAAGAATTGTTAATACTCCAAAAACAATTTATTTCACAGTTTCTAGAAATTGCATCACAGTATTTACGAAAATGATTCCTAATTGCAGTCAAACACAATGTTACTTCTTTTGATAATTGCTTTGCAGTACATTTTGAAGCACCAGCTATGAATCTAGATTTTAAAAGGGTTTTTATGTAATTTGGGTATCCAGAACAAAAGTGGAATAGAGGAGTCCTCTTCAGAAATTTTGATATTAAAATTCCTTTTCATCTCATCTTTATGTGTATCTATCAAATTATCAATGGATTGTTTGTGTAATTTATATACGTCATATCCTCTTATGTCTGAAATATTGTTTATACCAAGTTCCTTTTTCAAAACATCCAGATAATATTTTTTGCAGATGATCCCAAAATTGTTATCTGCCTTATCTATGTTAGTGACTACAAATCTATTTTGTAGTTCTTTGACTGCTTTAGAAACTTACGGCTGTTTTAGATTAACCGTATTGAAATTCTTAATGTGGGATTTGTAACGATAAATTCTATTTCTAAAGACTCTTTTCAAGTTTGATAACCATCCTTCAAATTTCTGAAATTCCATTTTTTCTTTCTTTGCCCATTTCATACAGTAGGAATCAAGTGCATCACATGTTTCCTGAAAAGTACTGTCAATATTGAACATGGGACATATCCGAAATTTTGTACCTTTTTTCATCATTTCTTTTAAACCTGAATTTTGTATTATATCCAAGTTACCTGTAAATACATGTTTGTGGTATGCATCAACAAAATTAGAATATTATACTATTAGACATACAGTCACAATTTTGATTCGCTGCGATATCCTCAAGAGTAATTGAAGCCAGAAATTTTTTGTAATTCATGATACTTTGTCCAATATTCTTGCCATATATATATAGGAAATGATGGGGGGATCTTTTAGTTTGCACTCCTTGGGAATGATGTTACGAACAAATTTCAATTTGAAAAGGGACTGAATGTTTAGTGAGTCAATGATTTTGTGTTTGAAAGGAATGCTGCATAACATTTGATCTAATTTTTTCCTATTAGAATCTGGTTTCCGAATAGTTGTTGTGTAAGCATACACAATTTCACAAAAAATTGCGGAAATGTGTGTTCTGAATCAGTAAGACCCAAATATTCATTTATTCTTGTTATGTCTCGAAATGATAGTGCTTTAAGAGCTGTATGTATTTGATCAATGCCATTGGAGAAAGCCTGTAGTAAATTTTGGACAGGGTCTTTTATATCCACGTTCCTACATTTCCTGTTTTTCCGTGATTTTCTTTGTCCATGACTTCTTATTCTTCTTTGAATACCAGCCTGATTATTATGAAAAGGTGTGTGACTACTGTAAAGAGTTGCAAAGTCCAAATTCCTAACATCACCAAAGCCTAAAATTCTGTCATTGAGTCCATAAAAAAAGCTGAATTAAGTGTTTTGATCCAAAAATCTTCCATTTGTAATAATTATCTTGTGTTAACATAACTGTCTTGCGCTAACAAATTTGGCTCTTTGTAATCAATAATTTGTATCCGGCAATCCAAACGTGAATGTTCCGCAGAATTGAAATGGTTACACAAAAAATTGTTTAACTTGTGATTTTTAATCGTAGTTTTATGACAACTGAATCTCTTTTTAACTGATTGAGCAGTTAGGCCCACATATTGTGATTTACATTTGATGCAGGATATCAAATAAACGATATTGGTAGATTCACAAGATAATACCAAATTTTCCGATCGGGAGTTCCTTAATTTGAATTTTTAGTTAGTAAGGTTACTGTGAAACTCTTTGTTCTTTATGAAAATTGACTTTAGTAGGGGAGCCAATTGGAGCCCAAATGGACTGCAGTCTTGAATGGAAAATATGGGAGTGCTGATCCTGTGCAGTCGTATTTGACAGAGGTTAAATGCATTCACTTTGCTGCGTTTTTAATGGCACTTTCGTACACCACAGACTTTGCGTTGTAAAGAAGCGCTTTCATGTGTTCTCGTCTTCTGACAAGGGCTTTCTAATAGTTTTTGAATGGAAAAAACATGATGAGTTTTACCCAATTAAGGGCAATTTTGCTAAAAAGCGTATTTTAAACACCAGGAGACTAAGGCAATTATGTCAGAATTTTTGGCGATCAAAAGTCTATAGCAGGGGCAAATTAGAGGGGAGTCAGAAGGGTCCTACCCCCCCCCCCTTCCTTCTTTTTTTGGTCCAAAGAGAGAGAGAGAGAGAGAGAGAGAGAGAGAGAGAGAGAGAGAGAGAGAGAGACAGACAGACAGACAGAGAGACAGACAGACAGACAGACAGAGACAGAGACGATAAACGACGTGGGACTGATTAACAAGACCAGAAAGAAGATTTAGGCTTACATATTCAGTTTTAGTTGCAACTGAGATCAGGAAATCGTACAACCCAGTAGCTAGCATACAGCATATTTCAATATTACTACCTACTTTGAAAGTGCGGCAGAGGTAGCTCAGAGAGACAGTTGCATGTCAAAGTTTAAATGCAGGGGTCAGTGAGTGTCATTCGGCTCAGATACTTCCTGCGGCCACCGCGCTTGCCCTTGTGAATGATGTTTGTGCATGGAGTCATGACCTAACTTTGACACGTGATGATCTAATCCACACAGTGACATGTTTGCTTGCATTGATGTTGGGCCTAGTATAATTGGTATTTGCACTAAATCTGGATCGTTTTCTTATAAAGAAGCCAAAACTTGAACAGATAGGGTCCGAAGAAACAATGGATGAACAAAAAGGTAAGAACTATTATCATTACGTATACCATATGCCATGAAGTGTAATGTGTATGCTTATCCACCCCTCCCAGCAGCAGGGAGGCCAAATGTAGTGAATTTTGGGTCTCAGAGATATCACATTATCCTATTAAAATACAGTGTCAAATGCCAGGAAAATGCATCTCAGAGCATCTATGTTTTTTTAATCCCCCCCCCCCCCCCGCTGTGGCCTTTGTCACTTCCGCACTCGCATTTTGGGCTTTGTTCAAGTCACTGAACCCCCCTTTCCTGAAATCCAGCATCCGCCCCTGTGTAGTTTGCACTGTGTCGAGGATTCCGAAACAAACTTGGGTGCATCACATGGAAGAAAGATTTGGCGTGTACTGTAGTTAGGCCCCACAAAAAATTCTTTGTTTCCCCTAACGGACTGAATTATTGGGGGGTCGGTAGGTAGGCATGTTTTCACTTTTTTTTCTGAGTTAAGGGAAGGTAGGTAGGGTTTAATTTTTTTTACTAGGTCTTCCCAATTTCAGTAGGTTTTTTTTTCTTCCAAACTTTGAGTGGGTAGGTAGGTTTTTTGTTTTTGTTTGTTTGTTTTTTTTGGCAATTTTGCGTCATCAAAAAATATAGTATATTGAGGCTACAATCAACTTATCTTAAATTAAGTATTATGAAAATAGGTATCTGAACCAATTTAATGTTTTTATATCACATATTTCATTGAAAACATATCAAAGACTAAACTTTGACTTTTACGACATCACGACGATGACATGCCCTGTCAATGATTCCAAACATTTTCATTGGACAGCGAAAAAAACAGGGCGGTACTTCGGATCTGGCGGGAAACGACGATCGAAATGGCTTACAATACACGTCGACCCAAACTGAAGGCATTCGAACATGAATATTCCAATTAGAAATGTAGGCCTAAACATTGTCTATTTAATATATATATATATATATATATATATATATATATATATATATATATATATATATATATATATATATATGTCGGTCGGTCGTGGATTTGTTTATTTTTTCGGCCAGTCGGTCGGTAGAATGTGTATTTTCTTTTTAGCCCCCTTTACATAAAAGGCTCCGAAACATGTTGAGTAGTTACCCGCTGAAGACCCTTTAATTTATTAGGGCTGATACAGCCTATGTCAAAATTTTACAGAGGAACGTGTGCAATATAGACAATAGTAATTCCATATGTATACAGGTTAGACAGGGACAGGTTAGCTTATGGAGAGTAAAGAGTTCGAACTGCGGAATAGGATATTGACTACTAGGAAGTGGTTCTGGGCAAAAAGACACAAATGCAATAGTTTTACAAGGGTCGGCGAGTCGCGGTGAGGATAAAGTCAGTAGGTCGGCCGGCATGCACGTTTCCAGTGGTCGGTCGGACGGGGGTTCAGAGATGGGTCAGACGGGTTAGG
Source organism: Hermodice carunculata (assembly GCA_964020975.1). NCBI lineage: Eukaryota > Metazoa > Annelida > Polychaeta > Eunicida > Amphinomidae > Hermodice > Hermodice carunculata. The sequence continues at coordinate 418,262 of OZ026629.1, read as the reverse complement.
GGAAGCAAATGATTTTTTTTCACGCCTTATCCATGTGTCGGGCCATGTAAGAAAGTTAAACTTCACTCATGAAAGTATACAATTTTGACAGAAATGTTCAGGCATTTTTTCGTGCATTCTAATGGACCCTACGCAGAGGATGACTATCATGATTTGATGAACTTGCAATCGACTGGAATGGATGTTTTAAAGTTTTGCCTTACCGGGACCCCATAGTCCAGACCCACCAACTGATGATATGCTTACGACGAACGCTTCTAAAACTCAAAATCAGGGCTCAAAATACGAAATCTGTTTTTGTATGAGAGGGTACCAGTCATACGTTCAACATTAAAAAAAAATTTTTAGAATATCACTTTATTCATTTCCTCAGTTATTTATGGAATTTTGAAAAATATGAGTGGTTTCACTCAAATAGGATTAAAACAAACA
>OZ026629.1:298484-417630 GCA_964020975.1 Hermodice carunculata | reverse complement strand
AGAGAGAGAGAGAGAGAGAGAGAGAGAGAGAGAGAGAGAGAGAGAGAGAGAGAGAGAGAGAGAGAGAGAGAGAGAGAGAGGGCTGTGTGAACAGCCCGTGCCTCAGCTGATCTTGACGTTCATCATACTTGCAGCTCTATGAACTTGGGAAAGGATCAAGGACACCATGTTCTGAGTAAGTCTGACCTTTATAGAAGAACACTTACATGTGCAACATCAAAGTTCAAGTAGTTCTCAAGTTATAATGAAGAGTAAAATTCATGTATGTTGCACTGTGACCCCACAAACGAGGTCAAGGTCATTCATGTACTGTCTCAGCATGACCTTCGTACAGAATAATTAACATGTGTAGGTAACTCAAAACAGATCTCAAGTTATCAAGTAAACAGTAAATTTCATGTCAGTTGTCCTGTGCATTAGCATTAGAATGCCCATTAACTTACATAGTAATCAACAGGAAAGCTGCATCGAACGATAAGTACCCGAATTGAAAATCCTTAAAAATCAGGAATCCAAAGCAGTGCCACCTAGTAAACAACTGTTTGACCCTTCCACAACAACATATCCATCACATTTCAGCTTAATCTGAGGGACGGTTCTGAGAACAAGTGAAAAATAGCAAACCATATAAAAAATTCATTAAAAAATTGCAGCGCCTCCTGGTGAACAAATTGGGAACTAGGTGTCCCCGGGAGTGTCTATGTACGATATCAAAGCAATTGGGTACACAGTTTCGGAGAAGAAGATTTTTTAAGATTTGTCCAAAAAAAGAACTAAAAAATTCATTAAAAATCCAAAAATCACTGGAGCATGAACATTTGAACAAAATTGGTAGAAACTCACCCAAGGTACATTGCCACCAAGTTTGAAGTTAATCTGGATGACGGTTTTGGAGAAGAAGTCGAAAATGTGAATTAGCATTAGAATGCTCATTGACTTCCATAGTAATCAATAGGAAAGCTGCATTGACCGACAAGTACCCGAATTGAAAAAATCGTTAAAAATCAGGAATCTGCAGCATTCCCACATAGTGAACAACTTTGTTTGACCCTTCTACAAGGAACATATCCACCATGTTTCAGCTTAATCTGAGTGACGGTTCTGGAGAAGAAGTCGAAAATAGCTATGACACACAAAAATTCATAAAAAATTAGGAAAAAATTGCAGCGCCACCTGGTGAACAAATTCAGAACTAGGAGTCCCAGGGAGTGTTCCTGTGTGATATCAAAGCAATTAGGTGAGCGGTTTCGGAGAAGAAGATTTTTTAAGATTTGCCCAAAAAAGAACAAAAAAATTCATTAAAAATCCAAAAATCACTGGACCGTGACCATTTGAACAAACTTGGTAGAGACCCACCCAAGGCACATTTCCACCAAGTTTGAAGTGAATCTGGCTGACGGTTTTTGAGAAGTAGTCGAAAATGTGAATTGTGGACGACGGACGGACGGACGGATGACGGACGGACGGACGACGGACCCTCAAAAAACCTCAGCTGACTGACAAGTCAGCTGAGGTAAAAACTTACTTCGTAAGCGCCACCTGGTGAGAAAATTATGGTCTGGGGCTACAAAGTATCCCTATGTAATTTCAAAGGGGGATGTAGAGTTCACACACAGGACCAAAAGATAAGCTCAGCTGACGGACAAGTCAGTCGACCTAAAATTAAACCAAAAGTTAGAAAAAAAAAACCCAGTAAAAATTTAAATCACTTGAACAGGACTATTTCAACAACCTTGGTAGCCGCATCCCAAAAAATGTAATTGTGGACAGATGACAGATGGAGGACAGATGACCACCCATCAGACACACTCTTATTACAGGGCTCTGTAGTAAGGAACTTGACCATTTATGAGAATAACTGATGTGCAACTGTATACAAATTGACCTCTTGGTTTACCTATTGCACAGCCATTGTGTACATATCTACATTAAAACTACACTCAATCAAGACAACAAAAGGTTTATGCCAGAAATTGTACACATCATCTTTTATTACAAAACAATACAGTTGTCGCATCCGAGAGGAATCAATAGAAAAAGCTCGCGCGACAGTCCGATTACTACACCTTTAGTTTAAACCTAGACCTGCTATGTACAAAATTGTGAGATCTGTGGTACGGGAAAAATGAAACAAAACTGCTGCCCAAAAATACACCATTTTCTGTAGCTACCATCAGTTAAGATGTCCAACCATCCTAAATATTATATTCAAAGTAGCCCCCCTCAATTCTGGTATCATAAAAACTAATCAAAACTCCTTGAGAAAATAAAACTTGTAGCTGATGTGGGAAAAGTGGCATCCATAAGTGTGCACAAGTCTGTACAAAAACCATTCCATTGGCCACTTCCTCGACCCGCCCCCCCCCCCCCCCCAAGTCACTCCATTATTGACATCACATAATGTATGTACACTCATTTGTTGCTAGTTTGACAAGTGTTAAAATACAACTTGGTCTCACACTTGGCTTGACTCCATCTATTATATAAACAGGACCTCGAGACAAAAGGTTGACACAACACCTGAATTTTTCTAAATGACAACCATAGAAAAACGTTTAAATTGAAGAAATGTGCAGTTATACTCTGTTAAAATTGCCAGTACTGCAACAAGATCTTAAAGAATTTTAGGAGTCCTATGTTAGGAAACAAGTTAAAGTACATATACCCTTCAATAATCATAAAGCTTAATTGAATCAAGCCCCAAGTTCTCTAGAAATATTACCAGCTTAACAAATCAAGAGTCTTGATAATAATTCATGTGCATGTATTAAAAGGAACTTCTGCCAGTTAAAAATCAATATTGTTTCTACAACTGGTACAAAATAAGGCAGAAACTGGGACATAGATTGATAGCAGGCATACACTATACAGAAAAGGAGCCAATTGTGTGTTTACAGTGAACAGGTTTGGGCAGGTGCACTCTCTATCGTCCATTGTTGTAACTGGTGTGGCCACGCCTGAACAGGCAAAAGTCAAGTATAGGACTCAGGGACAGCTGATGTACACGCACAACTATCACTTTGGTTATGCCCTTGTTTTGCATGCAAAAAACAATGCTATTATTAAGCGGAGAAGGCTGGAGTCATCTCTTTACCAAGCAGCCACTCTATAAGTTACATACATGTACACATGCCAGTACGGGGCATCACCACAAGACCCAAGTGCGCAGATAAGACAGCTACACAGCAGCACCAAGACATGTCTATACCCACAGCAAAGTTTTATATCACATTCTTTTGAGCACATTAAGGTCCCTCAGTCTTAGTTTAGTGCTAAAGCCGATCTGATCCCAAGTCATCCTCTTGTGCAGTATACAGTGTACCTCGAAGCTGAACACTTCACTGCATCATGCTCTGTCCACTCCAAGCACTAGTTGGCTGTTGTCTACCATTAACATAAACTTTTATATATAATATACATACATACATACATACATATATATATATATATATATATATATATATATATATATATATATATATATATATATATATAGATAGATATAATTTGTATTGATGCCATTTCTCATTGCACTTACCACTGCAGGGGTGCTAAAGCCATGCAGTTCTTTTCCCTTTGTCATAGCTCCTATTGCTTCATCTTTGCAAATTAAAACCCCCAACATAATAATTACATACCCGTATTATACCTGTAACAGCAGACCCTTTCACTTGCCTGTTAGCTTTTCACATTTAAAAATTTTGTTTTGTTGTTTTATTTTGCCCACTCAAAGTTGGTCTGCTTTTTGTGAACCATCTTAACATTCAGCTACTTCCGCAAAAAAAAAAGATTAAACATGAATAAATAAAATAAATAAATAAATAAAAAAAATAAATACAGCTGCATATAAAACACTTTGCACAACAACAATCTGATGTCTCATCCATTGAAGTTAACAAGGTAAAAGCCAAACCAAATCAAAATAAAACAAAATAAAATAAAATAAAACAAAATAAACACACACAATATGCAAATATCTCAGTTGCGCAAAATATTAAAGGCAAATCCTAGTGGTCTGTGTATGATTGTACCTAAATGACGGCAACACAGATGCCATCAGTGATGGAGCTAAACGCTTGGTTTGCACACTGCTGCCTTCATCCTACTATCGTTTATCCTGTCTATGACACCATTTACCCCCACTTTTCCAAACAAATAATCTAAAACTGTCCCATCAGCGCACAAAGAGAAATGGAGTCTATCAGTTTGCAGAGGGATGTCCTCTCTCGTTGCAAATATAGCAGCAGAAGAGACCTAAAGACAGCAGCAGTTAGTAAGTTGCATCACTTAAACCCCTCGCTTGACACTTGCTCCACACATCTACTTATCATTGTCTGCCCAAATCCCACGCCAAAATTCAATTCCATATCACCTCCTGCCGGTGCCTACTGACGCAACCTACTCATCAATATAGTCTACCATCTGCTAGTATCTATAAATAATAACAGAATTCCTTCACAGACTTAAAAGGTCTGGCACAAAATGTATTATTTGGCTTGTAAGCAGTCCATGATGTTGCATTTTTGTCATTTTTTAATTACAGTGTGCCCATATCATTTTACCCAAACATTTTCTGTTTTTTTTTTTGGGGGGGGGGTGGGGGTGGGGGGGGGGGTGTCCTTTCAAGTCTAGTCAGAAATTTGTATTAATTGTACATATGTGACAACAAGTGCTTACATTCAAACTATAACAAAAATAGTCATAAAAGACCGAACAGTGAAACACACACTGAATGGCATGCCATTACAGTTTAACATGCACTCATGTACATTTTCTTTTTTGTTTAACCTCAGAACTGAATAAAGAAATACTAAACTTTTGGCTTCAAATGAAATATGAGGAAACTTGAAGCTGACTGTTGATAAAGTTGGTCCATGAATGAATTGGACAACTCACCTTAATTTACTCAGTACAAGAATGTTCCACTGGTAAATCACATACTTGGCGTTCATCATCACACAACGCTTCAACCAAAACGCCACAACTTATAATCACCATACTTCATGCAATATATTTCTGAAATAAAAAGTGTTATTAGCCCCAAGCTAAGATCTGTCAAATGTTGACCATGCAAATTCCATAAAACTGAGCAAAAAACCCTGCTGCTTTGTGAAGATACAAGCCACCAGCATACATCAACAACAGTTGGATCCATCAGCACATTTCAACCAGGTAACCAAGTGCAGCTGAAGCCACACAGAGTATAAACAAGCCAAGCTTGTCTGAATGGTCAGTTTCTGCAAACAGAAAGTAGGGTATCATGCCCATGTGCTGGTGGCTCCATCTGTTGGTGAGATACATTATTGTTCAGTCTCACCCACAGAGGAACTGCTCTGAATAAAAGTATCACAATTATGTTAAAGTCACAGTTCATACATTTAAAAATACATGATTTCTGCAATATATCTTCCCAACCAACATCAAAACAAATAATGGACAGAGAAAATTTGCATGAAGACCAAGTGAACAACTGCTAGCTGCAGCACTTGATAAAGTAAAAAGACAGTGGTGTAACAGTGGAGCAGCACATCAGGAACACTGCCCCAGAGCAAGCAAGAGCATTAGTTTAAAAGACCCAAAGCACTGTGCCCAGCTGACCTTACACACACAGACTGACAGCTAACAGTCCTGTGTGTTTGTGTTTGTATGGGGAAAACACATAAGACTTTTTCACCATTTTCAGCTTCAACATCATTGCCATCAACAGCAATCTGACATGCATGCATGCTCCTTTGCAGGATACGCAGTGGACCTTTACAGACATCTTCATTGAAATTTTGCTAAAATCAATATGGCAGTTAGGTCACGGTCAGTTTGAGACATAAATCATTTGCCTTTAGAAAAAAATAACCAAATCATCATGCACAACTTTAAAGTCTGAGCTCAAGTAATTCTTGAGATGTAATCTGAACATTATAGTCAATAGTTACCCAGTGACCTTCAGAGCAAGGTGAAAGTCATTAAAATGCAACTTCCCATCTAGCCCTTACCAAAGGCAATCATCACGTACTATTCTAAGTTTAACCTCAAGGAGATACAAAGTAAATAATACAATTTAAAAGTGACCCATCACCTCAGGAGTTACGTCAAAGTCAGCCCATCATGATGTGCAATATCAATGTACCATTTTAAACAGTTCTCAAATTATCAAGTAAAGTGTACAATTCACTGATACAGTCCCCTGACCTTAGTAATGAAGTCAAGGTCACATTTCTGCATTCTTAATCTCACTTTTACAAGGAGACCATCATCGCCAACAATATGAGCCCTAGCTGGCAGTTCTGGAATGATCATGCTGAAAGGAAATGTGGAAAAAAGTGAAACGTGTGAATTGTGGATAGACTGACAGATCACCAAATAAATTCAAATGACTGACAAGTCAACCTTACCAAGATAAAATTAAATAAAAAAAAAAAAAAAAAAAAAGCAAAAAATCCATGCAGCATGATCTAGTTCACAGACTTTGTAGAGACATGCGGGCCGCATTGCTGTCACAGACAGGCCATTTGCTCATTTCTCACAAAATTAGCATTTTTTTGAGAAATTTAAGTTCACAAATATCAAACTGGCAATCTTCTAGTACTTCCCAAGCCATATATAAGAAGAATTTCCATGTGCCTTTCATAAGTATGCTGCATTTCCAAAATATTAGTAATATCCCGCTCGTCCCCACAGGTACCGACCCGTATCTCGCCATATCTCACCAAGCGAGACTAGGCAATCAGGAATGCAGTTTGGCGGGAACTTAATATGCATATCTCCTATTGTGTTTACTGGTCTGCTGGAACTTGTGGTTACCTGGACAGCTTGTTTCATCACACAGCACCAAGTGCATGTAAAAAAGAACATTTCAAACCACTTCTAAAGAAAAGTTCACTGTACGGTTGTCAACTGTACAGAAATTGTAGGGGGAAAGTCCCTCCTTTGTGAGGCCATGTGTGGGCTCCCAAGAGTAGTCACATCAAACAAATGGATGGCTCAATCAAGGTAACACAACATTGAAAAGATCACTCTATTCTCTCAATAAACATGGTCTGGGGCCACCTACAGTAAATTCTGCCAAGCCGAGCATCTGCGATAGCTGAATACCTCTGTTACCTGAACACTTTTTGGGTCCCAACTGTTTTGTATGTAATGTAAGAGGAGAGCCAAGTGTTGGAACCTGCAATCCCCAAACACCTCTCTACTCTGAACACCAAACACTTGATTTGGGTTCCAAAGCAACATTTAACCTGTCAAGGCTGAACACTTACCCGCCAGATAGAATTATTGGGAAATTTGTCCGTATTTGATACAAAATCGTCCCATTTTTTTCATATTCAACACTTTCATGAAATTTGTGGCATTAATGTATTCAAAGGGTGTCTGTCAACAGCGTGCAGGTTCCATGGTGAGATCTACAGCTGTACATACAACAAGCTAGTTTAAACTTCAGAATGCACTTATCAAACTGGTAAAGTGCATTGTGAAGTTTAGCAGTATGATAAAGGGTAATACACATTATGTGGTGCTAATGTTGGACAATAAATTGCATTTTTATGTCATCAAATTATGCAGGTGTATGTGTCAAAGGTAGGACAGATGTGCATACTTCAGTACATATACATATGCATGTACATGTACCAGTAACATTAGAAACACTAGACTAACTAGAAAAGAAGATTTGCTTCAAAGCAAATCTGTCTGTGTGCCTTCAAAAGTTGTAAATATTAAATGCTACAACTTTTATCCTCTGGTACTTCACATTACATTAAGCTTATGGCTGGATGCAAATTTCAAAGTCCAAATGACCTTGACTGTTGACCTTTACAGGTCACACGTAAATTGCGCAGTGTAACAATACCTACAATTTAAGCCCAACATGAACCAAATCGGATGAAAATTGACCAAGGTATGGCAAGATGAAACTTTCAAAGGGCCAAAATGACCTTGACCTTTGCCCTTTTGAGGTTATATGTTCTAATAAAAATGTGCAGTGTTGCAATACTGACAATTTGAGCCCAACATGATTAGAATTGGATGGAAATTGGCCAAGTTATGATTGGATGAAACTTTCAAAGGTACAAATGACCTTGACCTTTGACCTTTAGAGGTCACATGTATATTTCCAAAATGTGCAGGGTTACAGTAGCTACAATTTGAGCCCAACATGGTCAAAATTGAATAGAAATTGACCCAAGTTATGGCTAGAAGAAAGCCACCATCGAAAGTGGCCTTTGACCTTGAGATGACCTCTATCTGAAGTGAACCTTGACCTCAAAAATGACATTTTTGCTTAAAATTGACCTTTTGACCTTGACATTTGAGATGACCTTTACCTTGCTATGATCTCAAAGGTGTTCGCCCGTGACAGCTTTTATTGTGCCTTTAATTTATACCAACCACTCCACGGTTTCCAAATCCCCCCTCCTTCATTTTTGAATGAATCTTCCAACTTGTTCACTCATATATACATGTATTGTGAGGTGATGTTGTGGCTGTGCTCCTCATTACATAAGTCAATTTAACAATCTCCTGCTTTGTTCTCTGATTCCTGATCAACTCTACCCATCAATATAGATCTGGCCTTGGCCTCACACTTGATCAAGTACATTAAGTGATGACAATGGGTGTGTTACTTTGAGTTGAGCCAAAATGCCACAAACTACCAAGTACATCAGGCAATGCAAGCTCACTGTTATGCACCATACAGATAGCCTAGAAGTAGAACATACAATTCTAATCCTATTAACATCATTTTACTTCTGTGATTGACTGCCATTAGTTTTCAAGAAATAACTCACAACACAGGCTCGTAAATAGGATCATCCAACAGCTCCCCAAAATATACACAAGGACCATGATGGTCCTGCACTCAGCTGACCTTTTTCCCACAATCCATTGTGCTTCATCCCAGAGGGAGGAATGTAGTTCATGCAGTTTATTCTCGACCAGGAAAGGGTTAAAAAGTCAACAGTGGCTGATGTTGAGCCATGGATGTAAATTCTTCCCTGCACCTTTATTGGCCATGACTAAAACAGTGTGCAATAACAAAATGTACACTCAGAAGGTGCTGGCCTCTTTCAGTTGTTTACATACTTTCCTTCTGTGTTGGAGAACACAGTGTCATTTTTCTTCTTCCTTTTTTTTTTTAGGATTGAAGTACCAAACTGTATTGTACAGTACGCCATGCACACAATTCAAGCATAAATAAGACAGCATTATTATTAATGCATACTGGCACCTATGGGATCAGGTACAGTTGTCTAAATAACATTAAGGCACAACAGAAAAAAAAAGGACTGCAAAATTTACACCTACTTTTGCCACAGTGAAAGTCACGGCACAGTGCTGGCATGCAAACACGGTCAAAGTTGACCTCTGAATCTCAACAGCTGGTAATGATTACATTCTATTCTGAATTAGATATGAATAGTTCTCTGGCACAAATTGTATTGGCACAAATTATAATTCTGGTCAAAAACTGCTCTAATCATGAATCTCTTGTGGCCAAAAATGTCCTCACATTTTTATTGGTAGATTTATATCGAAGTATCAGGGCTACCAAGTGTCAAGATTTAACACAATAGGAAGAGTTGAGTGAACAACTAAGAATATATAAGGACGTCAACTAACCGCAGGCCCAGATTGTAGCCACGAACTTGGCTTACTGGGAATTCAAGACATTGTAAAGGTCTGATTTCTTGTTTAATTAAAATACAATCAGGGATTATTGGATCTATGCTCTCCCCCCCCCCCCCCCCCCCCAGTTATAGCCTTAGTTATCATCCAGCATCACAGACCAAGTAAACTGATGCATAATTTTGCAAATACACAAAGACTGCCAGTGACATTGAAAAAGAGGTCTGGGTCACTGGGCTTCAAACCAATACACCCTTATAGTGGTGCATAAGCATGTGCAAGTAGGAAGTCTTAATTCAAAAGACTTCCTAGCTATCACTCAAAATGAGACAGAATGAGGGAAAAACAGACGGAACCTGTGCAGTATGAAATCTCCAAACTTCAGCTATAAAGGACTATATTCCTGTGCAATTTGAAAACCCTTACTCAAAAACTTGTCATGTGGAAACCAAATTCACTAATGTAGCTCTGTGATCTTTGGAACTGGGTCATGCCCCAAAAAGAACAAAGAAATTCATAAAAAAATCCAAAAATCAATTGAGCCTGACCATTTGAACAAATCTGGTAGAAAGCCACCCAAGGTACATTGCCATCAAGTGTAAAGTCGATCTGACTGATGGTTTTGGAGAAAGAGTCAAAATGTGAATTAGCATTAGAATGCCCACTTACTTGCACAGTAATCAATACAAAAGGTGCTTTTACCTAAGTAACTGAAATGGAAAAAATTGTTTAAAGCCAGGAACCTGCAGCAGTTCCACCTAGTGTTTTACCCTTTTACAGGAAACATATCCACCAAGTTTCAGCTTAATCGGAATGACAGTTCTGGAGAAGTAGTCAAAAATAGCAAAGACACACAAAAAACATTAATTTTTTTTTTTAATTGCAGCAACACCTCATGAACAAATTAAGAACTAAGAGTCCCTATGGGTGTCCCTGTGTGATATCAAAGCATTTGGGTGAGCGGTTTGGGAGAAGAATATTTTTTAAGATCTGCCCCCCCCCCTAAAAAAAAAAAAAAAAAAAAAAAAAGGTAAGACATCCAAAAATCAATGGAGCATGTCCATTTGTACAAATCTGCTAGAGACCCACCCAAGGTACATTGCCATCAAGTTTGAAGTCAATCTGGACGACTATTTTTTTGGAGATCAAGTCAAAAATGTGAATTAGCACTAGAATGCCCATTGACTTGCACAGTAATTAATAAGGTGCACTTACCGACAAGTACCCGAATTGAAAAAAATGGTTAAAAATCAGGAACTCACAGCACTGCCACCTAGTGAACACCTTTGTTTGATCCTTCCACAAGGAACATATCCACCAAGCTTCAGCTTAATCTGAGCTTTAGTTCTGGAGAAGTAGAAAGTAGCAATAACACACACAAAAAAAACCCATACAAATTTAGAAAAAAATTGCAGCACAACCTGGTGAACAAATTAAGAACTAGGAGCCCCCAGGAATGTTACTGTGTGATATTAAGGCAATCAGGTGAGTGGTTTCAGAGAAGATTTTTAAGATTTGCCCCCAAAAAGAAAAAAAATCATAAAAAATCCAAAAATCAATGGAGCATGAAGAATCTGGTAGAAACCCACCCAAGGTCCATTGCCATCAAGTTTGAAGTCAATCTGGATGACAATTTTGTTGGTGGAGTCAAAGATGCGAATTAGCATTAGAATGCCCATTGACTTACATTGTAATCAATAGGAAAAGTGCATTTACCAACAAGTACTCAACTTGAAAAAATCGTTAAAAATCAGGAATCTGCTGCATTGCCACTTACCGAATAAGTTTCTTTGGCCCATCCACAAGGAACATATCCACCAAGTTTCAGCTTAATCTGAGTGACGGTTCTGCCGAAGAAGTCAAAAACAGCAATAACAAACAAAAAAATCATAAAAAATTAAAAGGCAGCACCACCTGGTGAACAAATTATGAACTAGGATTCCCTAGGAGTGTTCCTGTGTGATATCAAAGCAACTGGGTGAGCAGTATTGGTGAAAAAGATTTTTAAGATTTGTCCAAAAAAAGAACAAAAAGAACAAAATCATAAAAAATCCAAAAACCAATGGAGCATGACCACTTGACCACACTTGGTAGAAACCCACCCAAGGTACATTCCCACCAAGTATGATGTGAATCTGGCCAGTGTGGTTTCGGAGAAGAAGTTGAAAATGTGAATTGTGGACGCTGATGGACGGACGATGGATTCCTAAACACCACATAAGCTCAGCTGACTGACAAGTCAGCTGAGCTAAAAATGCCAAAAATAATGAAACAAAATAAAACTTGGGGAATACTGAATTTTGACCTTTCATATACACTTGGTAGATACCCAACAAACCAAGACAATGTGGCCAGCAGTTTTCCAGAAATTGGAAATGTGATTTTTGGGATGAACAGACAACACACGTGCACCTAACCTGTCAGCTTAGCAGACTGACCAGTCAGCTGAGCTGAACATTCTTTTATTCTGCCCTCTGTGTCATTATTTCAGAATCAAAACTTTGTCCAGCTTATCAGACAGGCATGGTACAACCCGTCCATCAGAGGGGCATGGTACAACCCGTCCATCAGAGGGGCATGGTACAACCCGTCCATCAGAGGGGCATGGTACAAGCTGTCCTTAAATGGCCTCATACATTCAATTATAAAAACTGACAACTTTTCACCAAATAAATTGTCCCACCAATACACCATTTTTACTTTTAGTAAAAGAAACCCAGTTATTATTAAATATCAAAGTCTCTTTTTGCACCTACAAAAATACACAAGTCTGTCCAATGCTCCCATAGCTCTCCTCTGTCATATAACAAAATAGCGGATTAAAATCAAAGATTTCACAAAAGTGCACCATGTTTTACGATGAAAACAAGAGGTAGATTTTAAAACAACAAACCATTACGTAACTTTTCACACTGGTGACAAATGTCTAACCTAACCTCCCCCCCACACACACACACGCACACAGTTTTTCCATAGTACTCTGCATCACACGACAAGGCAGGCCATGGGCCTCCAAGAGTTTGATGGCAGAGTCATTCAACCATTGTGGCAGTGGTGAAGCTTTTCTGGCCTCCTTTTCCCCCACTGGATGGAGAGTGCCCAGTCGTTTCATGCATAGTTCATTGAAATGCCACCAGTGAAGCAGACAGAGGGCTAATCTCAATGAAAATCAAATGTTCTTTGGCTACAGTATACTGTGGCCCGATGGCCTTACAATCTAGTTATCAGCAGCTTCAACTGTGTGCTGCCATTCCATTCTGTCCCAACCTAGGACCGTTCGTGTTGTCTCTTGCTGGATTGGTTTTCCCTGAATACTTTTTTCTGGTTAGTGTCTCTTTTTGTATTGCGCAGTGTCTACTGTTGATCATTTGGTTTATTTTTCAATTACATGGCACGACCTTTAGGTAATTGGTTCCGGAGCCATTTGAAGAATATACAACGGGTGATATGTTCCGTACACATATAAAAAATAAGAAGAAATAAATGTAATGTAGGGTCAGTGAACTTTAAATACCCTCTGGCTTTTTTTATAGATTTATTTTTTTAATAATATTCTTCATAGCTGGAACAAAGTCTGAGGGGCTTACATAAGCCCCGTGTGAAATCTGTAACAGTAAAAACAACATACTACTCGACTTTCACAAATGGTCCATAAAACCTGAGATACAACTATGTGGATGAATGACACTTCATTGGTTACTGAGGTGATGTGATGGTTTAGGTGTGGTGACTAGTATAGTGGTGAGTGGCACTCAAAGCTAGAGTTTGTTCTGTAAAGCCAATGTGAGCATGTACCAACTTTGTGTTACCCTTTACTCCAAAATGTCAAGTCTTCTGTGGAAAACAAACACTTCTTCTTTTTCTTAATCAAGTCCTGAATGTTGTCATTTTGAACAGCAGACACCAAACATTTACAAAAAGGCATTACATCTTCATATTTCCCTGTTCCCCCCCCCCTCCTGAAAATTAAAAAAAAAAAGTGCATGACTGAAAATTCTGGCTTCATGTGGATAAAACAAGTTTAGAATGTTGTCATTTTAAACACCAAACAAGGAACATTTACAAAAAGCTATAACATCTTCATATCTCTCTGCCCCCTCCCCCTCCAAAACAAAAAAAAAAAAAAGGAAAAAAAGCCATGACTGAGAATTCTCGCTTTATGTGGATATGCTGTGACCTACTTAAATCTGGCTGTGTCACCCACTCACAGTGGACTCGTGGGCTGCACAGACAAAGCTCCAATAGCATACGGGATCATATCTACAGTTACCAATCAATTTTAGACAGGGAAGTAACCACACAACATGAGGCAATTCCAACAGGTAACAGGTACCATGTACCGACTTTCATCATTATGTTAAAAAGTCACATTGCCAATATCACATGTGTGAGGTAGTATGATCAGTTGTGGTGTTAGATGTTACATATTTCACAAATTGCTCCCATAAATGTATTCATTTTACCAGGAACAAAGTTCTTTTTGTTTAGCTTCACATGACAAAAGAAGTGTGGTACCATTGAAAGAAAAAAAAAAAAAAAAAAAGCCACGAAGTCCTCAGCCAGTCCTCTCTGTTCCTGCATGTGGTACACAACTCTTGTAATTACTTGTAAAGTCTGGTAGCGAGGAGTTCATGTGTTTCCGTGGTCTTGAGAAAGAGAAAGTGTGTTGACTGGCTGACTAGGACTGTTGACCATGCAGAGAGTGCACCAACAAGTGGGAAATGGTGCACAAGATCACACCTGGCTACGTAAACGTAAAAGTCACACCAAGATAACCTAGGACAACAAAGAAAGCAAAAACACAATTAGGAAGACCAATCAAGGAAGAACATGCATAACAGAAAGAACAGCAAGGTCAGGGATTGCAACCAAAAATATACAACGTGTGGCAGTTTGGTGTGCAACTGAAAGAAATGTTTGGTCTGCATAACACTTCTGTTCTGCAGGACTTCCCTTCATCACAATTTCTAAAAGTTTGGTGTGGGAAAAGAATAACTTGATCTCCATGTTATATGCTCAATGTTCTACACTGTTTCTTTGACAACATTTTCAATATAATCCACAAGAACCTTGGTACAAAATAAAAAAAAAAGTCCCACTGACTATTAAATGTTTACAAATGGAACTGGGTACAATGGCAAGTTTCACAGTTTGTTGACACTGCACAGTTAAGCCAAGATAAGGAGCAATAACATTGTTGCTGCCTATGCTTATACGCACAAAGTTACTTCTCACTCTCAGTTGGACAATATGTCAAAAAAGTACACTCTAATATCTTTGCGAGTCCTTTCTATGTGAATTTCCACCACCATGGTAATGTTTCCATTTCTCCTTACCCTGTCGGCTTACAGCATTGTAAAGTCGGGGACCCCTTGGTCCCCCCTCTCCTCCGTATCCCGGCCGAGGGCCCCCCAGTTCTGCTGGAAGGCCAGGTCTTGATGCATGGCTCACATCCCTCATGAACTCTGGTCTCACTCCATTGTGGCTTGTTAAGCTGCCGACAAAGTTGGCATGATGTGCTGCAAGGTCCCCAAACATAGGAATGTTTGTTGCCTCCATATCAAATCGAGGCAGTCTGGACTCCAGCTCGAGCTGCTGCAGCATTCGTGCATTTGGGGGCAAGCCAGCCAGGTTCTGTCTGAGGCTGGGGGCAGTAGATATTGGCGTTCTGGTGCCCGTCTCGCTGTGACCATGTGCAGGTCTGGAGTACAGCTGTGTTAGGTGAGCATTTGCCAGCTCAGCATGGCTATGTGGGGGCAGGTCCAGTCCAGGCCGCACTGGTCCATTTGTTGCATGCGAATGGTGCCCACTGGTGCCTCGCGGTGATATCTCTCTCACTGCACTGGTTTTTGGGGATGACGTTCCCGACAGAGTTGAGGGTGGACGGGATGAGGGCAGCGACCCAGACCGGTTTGGTGATGGTGTTGATCCACTTGCAGTTATGGGTACATCTCCAAAGCCTATAATGCTTGGCCCTTTGTTCATACTTTTACTATAATTGAGTTCCTGGCCCACTGACACAGAAACATTACCTGTTGTATAGATGCCATGGCCTCCAGCACTGGATCTATCTGACAGACTGCTGCTTGAATACACAGCTGTAGTGGACACTGCTGTTTGACTGCTTTTTGAAGTCCCATGCGCAGAACTGCTCATATGGTCAGCTGCCTGACTGTTATTTCTATGACTCCCTTCCCCGCTTCCTGAACTTGTACCAAGGGACAAAGCTGTGGTCACTGCCTCTTTAACCTGATTCCGTTCCCAGTCTTTACCTTTGGGCCTAAATTTACCATACTTTCCCTCTGGACTGAGTTTCGGTGGAGTCTGTGTCTTCCAGTTACGTTCCTTACTGAAAAACTTTTTCTTGAAGTGGCGATCATATTTACTGTACTTATCAGCTGCATTTCTGGACTCCGAGCTTGAGTCTCTGTTGTTAGGACTGTTTGATCGAGATCGAACATGGTTTCTGGATGGTGACAGGCTTTCTGTTTTAATGGACCTTGGACCAGTGTCCTTCTTTCCACTTGACCTGCTAGTGTGGCTCTCATTACTGCTACTTCTGCTGCGACTGCGAGTTCGACTTCGACTGCGTCTGTGTGGAGATGTGGATGGTGTTGGTGGACTTTTGGATGACTTAGGCGAGGGTTGCTTTGCCTGATGCCCCAAGGAGGAAACATCCTTCTTTATGTGACAACTCAAAGAATTGTGCATGCTTTTGGGTTTTATTGGTTTGTCGGACTCCTGCTTTGGAATGAAGTCCCTGGAGTCGACTTGTTTCTTACTGCCAGTGGGCACATGTTTAGTGCCCCCTGCTGCCCCAATATGGCTATTACAGCTGCTGGCTGTTATACTAACTGGGGCTTTCCCACTTGTGTCCCCATCCATACTCTTCCGTCGAATCTCTTTGTTACGATCAAGCTCTGTCGAGGCAAATGCCACCAAAGCATCAAATTCACTGCTGATCTGGGCCTGCCAGTTCTTGTTGGGGGAATCCTTGGCCTCATTAGCTCGACACAGGTGTTCAAGATCTGAAACATCCAAGAACATTGTGTTACTGGTATACAATACTACAGTTTATTTTCTTATAAATTTAACACATTTGTCATAAGCATCTGACCTCACTTATTCATATACACAAGTTGAACGTCATTGTGAGCACACATTTCAGATGAGCATTGTGTCGTATGACATCATCTCTAACATGTACCTGGATTTTTCTCACTTAATAATACAAAACCTATGCTTGAGAAAGTGAACACATGCACAGTGTTTCTATTTACCTCCAATGGGGGTATATTACCCTTTCAAAACCTTAAATATCCTCTGAGAAAATTCTAAAGGGTCACAACTCTTGTTTATTTACATGTAAAATCAGAGAAAATTGAGTCTTCTCCTCTGAATTTCCATTCTTGTTACCCCCCTCCCCCCAAAAAAACCCTGCCCAATGGAAACACTGATGCATTGACTGAAATGACTTGCCCAGGTTTAGCAGATTTGTACTCTTTATCCATTCACCGTACTCAGTTTTGTGTTGAAAAATCTGACAAGACACTTTTGAAGTACAGATGAGGCCAAGTGCTGAGATGTATATTGCATCAGTGCCACTCAATGAAAAGAGCCACACTTATTGGCAAGACAGGCAGAGTACCAATGAAACCAAGTCGGTTCACATTTGTGATATATAGTGCTTGCATATTAAATGTGAGCAAAAATCTATCCACAGGGGTTTTTTTTTTGATACCATGGGAACAAATATGACTGGATGACACGGTTGTACATGTTATGTACTCATCAATAAAAGGGTCACATGAACGTGCAAATTGATCACAATGAGCAACCAATCTTATCAGTTAAAGTTTGCTTCCTGGGGTACTTTTATGCCAATTTAAAGCAAAATCTGTCCCTGTGTTTTGGATTTACGTGTAACATGGTCACAAACAAGGCTTGAGGATAGATATTGCAGAAACAAGTCATAGTACTGGATCACTGGGTCACAGTGAACCAGAAATTTAATCACTATATGGAAGCCTTAGGAAGCACACGTGTAACATTTTAGCAAAATCTGTTCTGGTATTGTGGATATCAGCCTCAAGAGGTACCTCTGACAAACTTGAACTAAATCCCCTCAGGCATTTCCTGGTATTACAGTAGCAAACTTGAGGGACTAACAGTCACATGTACAATACACAAAATGTGACAAACTTGAACTAAATCCCCTCAGGCATTTCCTGGTATTACAGTAGCAAACTTGAGGGACTAACAGTCACATGTACAATACACAAAATGTGACAAACTTGAACTAAATCCCCTCAGGCATTTCCTGGTATTACAGTAGCAAACTTGAGGGACTAACAGTCACATGTACAATACACAAAATGTCTCTGCCTCCACACAGGGCTGCATACTACACATACAAATTGCCTCTGCCTCTGGTGAGGGTGGGGGCATAAAAATATTAAGACTATGGAGCAAGAAGGAAGCACCAATTAAATATACCTAATGGCACAACTGTACAGAAAACTTACAGTTATTCTCAAAATAGTTCACATGTTCTCAAGTGAACAGTAAATTTCATGTCAGTTGTCCTGAAATGTAAAAAAAAAAAAAAAAAAATCCATGGAGCCACTTGCACAATATAGGTCTAGATACTTATCTGGCCAAAATTACTCAAGTTATAACCATTACAAGAAATATTCAAAACAAAAACAAACAAATCATAAAAAATCCAAAAATCACTGGAGCATGACCATTTGAACAAACCTAGTAGAGATCCACCAAAGGTTCATTGCCACCGAGTTTGAAGTTAATCTGAATGGCTCAGAGAAGTCCAAAATGTGCATTTACCAATAATTACCCGAATTGAAAAAAATCCTCAAAAACCAGGAATCCATTGCAGTGACACCTAGTGAACAACTTAGTTTGACGCTTCCAGAAGGACCATATCCACCCACTTTCAGCTCAATCTGACTGACGGTTCTGGAGAAGTCAAAAACAGCAAAACACAAAAACTCATAAAAAAATATAATCAAACTGAAGTGTCACCTGGTGAACCAATTAGAAAATAGGAGTGTTCCTGTGTTATATCAAAGCAATTGGGTGAGCCATTTTGGAGATTTTTTAAGGTTTGCCCATCAAAAAGAACAAAAAACATCATAGAAATTAAAAAAATCACTGCAGCATGACCATTCGAACAAATTCCGTAGAGACCCATCCAGGGTCCAGCCCCACCATGGTAGAGATCCACCCAAGGCACATTCCCACCAAGTTTGAAGTGAAGCTAGCTTACAGATTTTGAGAAGTCGATTATGAATGGACCCTCACAAAAGCTCAGCTGACTGACAAGTCAGCACAGCTAAAAATTACTGAAGCAGGACCATTTGAAAAAAATTGGTAGAGATCCACCCAAGATACGTCGCCCCCCCCCCAAGTGAATATGGCTGACAGTTTTGGAGAAGACGAAAATGTGAATTGTTGACGACGGACGGATGAAAACAGACTGATGACGGATGGAAGACCATAAGATAAGCTCAGCTGACTGACAAGTCAGCTGAGCTTAACATTCATAAAAAATACAAAAATCAATGGTGCTAGAGATCCACCCAAGGTACAATGCCATGAAGTTTGAAGTGAATCTGGCTGACGGTTTTGAAGGAGTCCAAAATGTAGTTGTGAAAGGACAGACCGAAGACTCAGCCTGACTAGTAAGTCAGCTGAGCTGCAATGATACCATAATTGGAAGGCATTTCATTTCATATACCCATATTCCTGGCAAATGGAAGAAGTTCTGTTGATCTAATTTTAGAATGTCCGAGAAATAGCACCAGCTGATCCCAGCTGACGGCCAAAACAGTCTTTCCTTATAAGGAAAGCCAGCCCAATTCCAAGAGATCTTTTTGAAATCACGCCATGTCAACAAAGATATGGATATGAGGCTAATGTTCTATGTAAACGCATGCACGTGCTTTGCACAGAAACCAGGGTAGCTAAACTGAGTTTATAAACAGGCCAATAGCCTTCTTTTCAGCAGTTCCTGATGAGATGCACAGTACATCGAAACTAATCGAACTTGCATCCTAGATTGTACAGCTACTTGCCCACTCGTCAGCTCATGTCTCACAAATCCACTGCACCAGTGAAACAAACACACTAGTCATAAAGGGCACTGACTGATAGTGACTCCTGGTGGTGTGCATGCTCCCCATATCGTCCTTCCTCTTTGGGCGCTACTTTCTGCTTGTCTTTTCAAGTTGAAGCTGCGTGAACTTTTGTTCATGCTCACTGCTACAGTGCTTTACGCAAGCCCTAATCTGCAGAACTTTTTTTCTCAGCCGTCCAGGAATCTTCGGACACCTAGAAAGCTGATTTCTATTTTTGGAAAAATAGTGAGTGTAAAGCTGGTTGTTTGACTTGGTAATTAAGATTTTTAAAATGGCGTCTTGGCAAACAGATCGCAGAGAGAGGGAAAGCAGTGCACACCAGGCTATTGCCACCTTTTAGAGGCAGTCCATGGGTGCTGATCCAGTGACAACTTTGTCTGCATCCATGTCCCTGTTGGATCCTGGACAAAAGATTGATTCACGGAACCACTAGATGGTGGTTTGGGATGACAATCCATACTGCTATGGTTGCAGTTGAATCAACTGCAGGTGACAACCATTTGTCATTGCTTCCACAAGCAAACTTGCAGATACTGTCAGGATTGGGGAGAAGACAAATGGCTGCCATGTGAGCAGGCACTGAGAAGGTCTTCCCATGCCAGGCAAAGGCAGCGGGTCGCAGCTGCCAAACGACAAGCTTAGGTGACCAACTTCGTTGGATCTTCACCAGACCTCCCACGAGAAAAAGCGTAGACTTACTTGCGTTCATCCGCAGTCTCCTGTGGCTGATGGAAAGAGTGCAGACTTACTTTGGTTCATCCACAGTCCCAGATGACTGATGTTTCTAAACTCGATACCCCTTGGGAGGTGATGCCGGAGTTGCAAGTCTGGAAGCAAAAGTTCACCACATAGGGATCTTGTGCAACCAACTTTGCCGCAAACAAATACCACTTGTGATCTTAGCACTAATCCAGAAGATGCCGTTGCTTTGAAATCGATGTCACAAAGAATGATGATGCATGTTATGTGCCTTGCTTGCCCCCGCTCAGCAGGCTGTCGCTTCTTTGGACTCAGCGCCAAAGAAGTCAGCCAGGCATAGATGGCAGCTGTCCAGATCTTGGTCCTCCGTGTCCGAGAACTTGGACAAGCACCAGTCGCGCAAACTGGTGTGTCTGAAGTGAAACCTGTGGCTTCCCACTCGGTTTTTCCAGAACCTTGGCCAGTCTGATCACTTGGACTTTAAGTCCAAGAAGTATGGAAAGCCAGCACTCTATCCAGTCTGAGCGCTTGGACCGTAAGTCCGGAGAGACGGCAAAAGCACAGGTGTCTATGCCTACTTCCCGAGCTCCTGGGTAAGAGAGCTTGGATCTTAAGTGTAGGCAAAGGGGAAGTAGGAGGAAGACACCCAGACCAGTGGGGGCACTTCCTTCCATCAGCAGGTGCTTGGCCCCAATGATGTCGGCAGCTACGGTCCAGGCAGTACCTTCTGTTCCCCCCAACAGCAGTACCAGCAGTCCCTTCTGCACCTCTGGGGGCTTTGCCCCAGAGCAAGCAGATGGCGATTCTGCTTGTTCCTGTGTTTAGGCTGGGTGCCCTGCCTCACACTCTTGATCGGCAAGGGGTACTGGAGCTCCGCAAGGATCAGCTGTTGCATGATGGGGCTCTGTCTTCTTCCACATTGGCCACCACTGGTGTTGCTGCGTATGAGCAGACTCTGTCAGGGCAGCAGCTCGGTGCTGCTGCCTTTAGCCAGCTCTCACTCTGACATGAGGCCCAGGAGTTATCTGAACTCTCTCTGGACCACTCTTGCCTGTAGGCTTCTCAGTCAGCGGCATCCACGGTTCAGGATAGTGGCCTCTCAGAGACTCTGCCAAGAATCTCTAGCCAGCAGAATTCTGAGTCTGCGGCTGCCTAGATGTCGGCGTATATGAGCCCCCCACTTGCCTCCCCTATCTCAAGGTGGGAGGATCAGGTCATGGCTGCATCTGTGGTGGTGAGTACTTCTGTGAAAGTGCTCGCTACGCCCTACGCCAGGCGTGGTGACAGATCCCCTGCAATCACAGGCGGCTGCTCCATTGTCGGACAATGCGTTGTTTGACACGAGGCCTTAGACATTGCGTTAGTCCAGAGTCTTTGAACCGGGACACCGAAGCCGGGGATGAAATTTTGTTGTCGGACTTGTGATGCAGCAGATCTAAACCTAGGTCCAGGGCTCTCCTCACACATGTTTGTGCTCTTAACAGCCACCGAGAGTCAGTGACCCTGGATTCTGCAGAGGGTTCGACCCCTGTTCCTGCCCAGGGCTTTGACCATGTCAAAGCTCTAATTCAGAGCCTCATTGGTGACAAAGCCGGGGTCCCACCATCAGAGGAGAGGTCAGGTGCTGTTGCCCTGTCATGCCAGTGCTTGTCTCTGGAGAACACCAGGCTGTGCAAACCAATACTGTTTACGCCCTTTGTAGCCGAGTTCTATGACCAGATCACAGCCAAAACTCGCTGCACACAGGTTTCTGTGCAGCTGCTGATGTCTGGCTAGCTGAGGCAGGGGAGACTCCTATCTAAGCCAGATGTGGTACTTTGCACCTGAGCAGATATTCCCGTCGGGTGCACTGCCGGTGGACTTAGACTGGGAAGAGTTCGAAGCTCGGCAGCCAAGAACCATTGGGGTGTCCACAGAGGCCTTCAAACGGTAGGAGGAAGATGCCCAGGGACCCAGCCTTGTGGCGTCCTACTCCTACGTGTCATTGGCCACTTTGGGGTCTTTTCTTGATGACCTCAAGGGCTCTGTTCAGATCACAGAGGCGGTGTGCGACTGGTTAGACCAGGTGACATTTCTCGCGACTTCATTGTAGCAAGTTGTTTATCACCAGGTGCTGAACGTTTGCACACTAGAGGCAAACCTTATTTGTTGCAAAGCAACTCCTACCTCCAGGGTCAGGAGCTGCCTAACCCGATTTTTCATAGAGCCCGCATGGGGCTGCTCTTCTCATGAACTCTGTTCAGAGGTGAGAGGGCGGAAGTGGTCGGCCAGGCGCAGAACCTTTGGGCCTGCTTGGCTGACCAGGCACACTCCAGGGCACCGCTCAGTCGTTGTCGTCCTTGGCCGCCTCAGCCCTGAAGCATGGAACTTCTCAGACAGCGTCCACTTGACCCTCGACTGGTGCTCCCTCTGGGATGCGATGAAAAAGCCTTACGGTAGAAACAAGAAGTCGGGAAAGCCTCAGTGTTCCTGACTCTTGTATCCTGGAGAGCAACGTCTCAGGATTGCCAACTGCCAAGGTGTTAGACTCCCTGCAGCACCCACTCTGTGGCTGCCTCACCACATATCGCATGCAATGAAGGTCTATCACGGACGATTCGTTCATCCTCAATATCTTAAGAAACAGCTACATACTGCCGTTCAACGAAGAAAGACCTCCGTTAAGCTGACAACCACAGTGGTTTCTCCACCCACCTTGGAACCCAAAGCATCAGAGTTCCGGGAGGCAGTTCAGATGCTTCATAGCAAGTGCGCCATAGAACTGGTTGAGAATGCAAGTTCTCCCAGCTTTTACAACTTACTCGAGCAGTTTTTGTCCTGTCGTTCCGGCCTGTTGCCGTTTTGACACAGGAGTTCGCTGCCCATGGAACCATTTACTGCCCCGGTGCCGCCAGTTTCGGGACTAGGTCCTGTAAGGATCTCCAAGTCTGAAGCAGCTGAAACTGCTAATGCCCGTTGGAGGGCGAGCATGGGGGGTGGGGCTGGATTCTGCTATCGGTGGCCTGAACCCCATGTAGCTCCCAGATTTTCCCTTCAGACTTCGCCTCCTCACACAGACCGATGGTTACCCCCAAGCTGCCAGTCCCGGTGGTAAAATGAGGTGAGTGTGCCAGTGACGTTACACCCACCACCTTTACAATTGTATATCGACAAATGGTGGTCGAGAGGTAACGCTACATAAGTAATATGAGATATCTGGAGTAATTTCAGTATTAATAACTACATTTACCTCTTGACCACAAGAGAACCCACCCGACCAACCCCGCTTCCTCTTACAGCTGATGTCAACTGACCAATCTCCTAAGAAGAACAACAATATGGGGAGCATGCACACTGGGAGTCCCCATCAGTTCCACAAGAATTGAGAAATGACGCCATGGGACCGTCAGGTTTTCAAATCAAGTGAGTCAAAACTCAACTCGATTCAGGGTGTTCGACCCAGACACAGAGGTCTAGGCAAATGGCGGTCGAGAGGTAAGTGTACTTACTAGTACTGATATAACTCCAAATATCTTGTTTTAGGTTGGGCCACTGCTTACTATCCTAATTAGTATCTTTCAATACTTGATCAATGACTAAATGTCTTCAAGACTGTCACAGTACTGTCAAGTTCTTGTCCGGTTGTTCAACGCATTTGTGCAGGTTTTTATACTTGATCTTAGATCCTAAAGTTAATGGATGTAAGACAAATGGAAATCAGCATAAATACGGGCTGTCCGACCTTCACTCAGCACAGCTGAAAAGTTCTTGTATCGCTTACCATACATTAATTACCAGAATGCTTGCATTGCAACACAAAATGTATCTTTGCAAACACAGACCAAAGAGTAGAAAACATTCAATTCACCTTTCTGTAGGTCTGTGTCACAAAGCAGACATTTACTCCCTGCCCCAAACGACGGTCAAAACAAAAATACCTTTCAAAGAACGCGGTACCCTTCGGCTGCCTTCAATCTCTTTTGCTGTAAGTGAATAGGAATAGTCTCCCATAGTATCAGGTATAGTTACCTACACAAATACTACTATTGTACACTTGACCTTTGACCTCAAAAACATTAGGTCAAATATAGAGGTATAACCTTGACTTTCAATAGCCTTCTAGATCACCCTATGTTGCTTCTTTTGTTTTAAGATTTAGATTTCTAGATGCACAATGTCACTGAGCAAACTTGTGACCACTGTGTGACCTTGAAAGTTAGGTTAAGGTTAATTATGCTTGCAGTGGTGCACTATCATATGCAAATTTTTGTCCTGTCTCAAAAGCTTCTGAAGTTATCCTGGGTAAACAAAATTTCAATGAATAGGTCACTGTGACCCAGATACTTGACCTAGTGACCTACCTTTGATTCATGACACATTTTTTGGTTATGATACATGAGTGTATAAAATTTCATGTAACTGCCTTAAATACTTCCTTACTCATGCCAATATCACCATTGTGCTCTTGATCTTTGACCTCAAAAAGTAGGTCAAATATAGAGCTATGACCTTGATTTTCAATAGGCTGCTAGATCACTCTATGAAGTTTCTTGTGTGTAAAATTTAGATTGCTAGATGCAGGCTTTCAATAGTTACAGCGGTAACATTGCTTAGCACATGTGACCACTGTGTGACCTTCAGAATTATGTCAAGGTCAACTATGCTTGCACACAAAGTAGGCCATATAGTAGTGTTATATCATGTGCAATTTGACCTGTCTCAAAAATTTCTGAAGTTATAGTGGCAAACAAAATTTCAATGAATAGGTCACTGTGACCCAGATACTTGACCAGTTACCTACTTTTGATTCATGACACATTTTTTGGTTATGATACATGAGTGTACAAAATTTCATGTAACTGCCTTAAAAACTTCCTTACTTATGCCAATATCACCATTGTGCACTTGACCTTTGACCTCAAAAAGTAGGTCAAATATACAGCTACGACCTCTATGTTCAATAGGCTGCTAGATCACTCTATATAGCTTCTTGTGTGTAAGCTTTAGATTGCTAGATGCAGGCTTTCAATAATTAGAGTGGTAACGTCGCTCAACACGTGACCACTGTGTGACCTTGGGAATTAAGTCAAGGTCAACTATGCTTGCACACAAAGTAGGCCACATAGGAGTGTAATAGCATGAGCAATTTGAAATTCCTGTCTCAAAAATTTCTGAAGTTATAGTGGGTAAACAAAATTTCAATGAATAGGTCACTGTGACCCAGATACTTGACCTACTGACTTACTTTTGATTCATGACACATTCTTTGGCTCTAATACATGTGTGTAAAAAATTTCATGTAACTGACTTAAAAACTTCCTTACTTATACCAATACCAACATTATGCACTTGACCTTTGACCTCAAAAAGTAGGTCAAATATACAGCTATGACCTCGATTTTCCATAGGCTTCTAGATCACTCTATGAAGCTTCTTGTGTGTAAGATTTAGATTGCTAGATGCAGGCTTTCAATAGTTAGAGCGGTAATGTTGCTTAGCACGTGACCACTGTGACCTTAAGAATTACGTCAAGGTCAACTATGCTTGCACAAAAAGTAGACCATATAGAAGTGTAATATCGTGTGCAATTTGAAAGTCCTGTCTCAAAAATTTCTGAAGTTATGGTGGTAAAACCACGGGACGGACAGACGGACGGTGCCAGGTACGACAATACCCTTCAGCCTCACACGGCCGAAGGGTAAAAATCAATATATCCCGATTCAGTTTTGTTCCGTCCTCATAAATTGCATACATTTTCCTTGTTGATCCACCTAATGTAGCCACATGGGTTCCAAAAACCAAACATGTTTTCACAGGGCAAGTTTTTGACACTGTGCAACTACTGCCTGGCCATTGCTTAAAATTATCTGCCACTACAGTCTCTTAATGAGATAGGGAAGACTTACAGTTAACAAAAAACATTACAAGAAGGAAGGTGAACTGAGCAGCTAACATCATGGTGCAACACTACGCAGAAAATAAAGGAGAACGAAAACCAGATCGCAAAGAATTATGGGGCTGCAGTGAAGATGACAGGTCTGTTGGGAATGGACTTGTTTAATTCAGATATAATGTGGACTTCTAAGGACAATGACCCACTTTAGTGCCTAACACTCCAACTCATAATGTTGTCCATTCTTAAAAATGAATTCCTAATTTCAGGAACAAACTGAATTTAAATTTTCAGCATTGGTTTAACCCTTTCCCCCTCAAACCGGCCAAAACCAGCTGGTGGTCAAATGTCGTCTGCTTCAGTGTTTGCAACTAATTTCAGCAGTAATGAAAAACAATTTTGACCGAGAATTGTAGATGAGCCCTATCAAGATCACATGCCCCAGGTCAACAACTTTCCTTGGCATGAGTTGGGCACTTAGCAACACCCAACCCACGCCAAGGAAAGTTGTTTACACAAGTGTCAATTCAAGGGGGAACGGGTTAAACTGCACTGAAATTAATAACAAGAGGCCTGTGTGAACAGCCCACGCTCAGCTGATCTTGACATTCATCACACTTGCAGCTCTATGAACTTGGGAAAGGATCAAGGTCACCATGTTCTGAGTAAGTCTGACCTTTATAGAAGAACACTAAGATGCGCAACATCAAGGTTCAAGTAGTTTTCAAGTTATAATGAAGAGGAAAATTCATGTATGTTGCACTGTGACCCCACAAACGAGGTCAAGGTCATTTATGTACTGTCTAAGCATGACCTTAATACAGAAACATTCACGTGTGCAGCATCACGGTACTAACTCAAAACAGATCTCAAGTTATCAAGTAAACAGTAAATTTTGTGTCAGTTGTCCTGTGAAATAGCATTAGAATGCCCATTAACTTACAAAGCACTCAATAGGAAAGCTGCATTGACCGACAAGTACCCGAATTGAAAATCCTCAAAAATAAGGAATCCAATAATAAAACTATGCGAGTGTGAATGCCTGGCCGACCGTTCTACATGGCACGAGCGTAGCGGCGGACAGCCAGGATACACGAGGTGAAGTCCGCCAACACGAGAATGGTTTTATTTTTATCCCATGTATATTATCATTCATCCACTCATCCATCTAATCTTTTGTATCATAGAATTGCCGCTCGGTACTTTTCATAGCAGACGACAGAAATCAACATCCTATGTGCGCGCGCATAGGGGGGCGTGGCAGTAGCGTGTGGAACGGTCTCGAGAGTGTGGAACGGTAAAAAATACTACACGGTGTAGATCGCCACGTCCACAGCTACTCTGGACTACACATACATGGGATAAAAAGCAGTGCCACATAGTAAACAACTTTGTTTGACCCTTCCACAAAAACATATCCATCACATTTCAGCTAAATCTGAGTGACAGTTCTCAGAACAAGTGAAACATAGCAAAACCATACAAAAATAAAAAAACAAAAAAAACAACAACAAAAAAAAAAAAAAAAAAAACAACAACAAGAGGGCTGTGTGAACAGCCCGTGCCTCAGCTGATCTTGACATTCATAACACTTGCAGCTACAGGAAATTGGGATAGGGTCAAAGACACCATGTTCTGAGTAAGTCTGACCTTTATAGAAGAACACTTACATGTGCAACATCAAAGTTCAAGTAGTTCTCAAGTTATAATGAAGAGTAAAATTCATGTATGTTGCACTGTGACCCCACAAATGAGGTCAAGGTCATTCATGTACTGTCTCAGCATGACCTTCATACAGAATAATTAACATGTGCAGCTAACTCAAAACAGATCTCACGTTATCAAGTAAACAGTAAATGTTGTGTCAGTTGTCCTGTGAATTAAAAAAATTAACATATGCACATTATTTTCGCAAACTTTCATTGTCGAATGTCATACTATATTTTGATAAAATTTTAAGCAATTCTATCATGCTGTTCTGGAGAAGAAGTCGAAAATAGCCTTAACACGCAAAAATTCATAAAAAAATTAGGAAAAAATCACAGCGCCACCTGGCAGCCAAAATGAGAACTAGTTGACCCCAGGTGACCCTATGTGCAATATCAAAGCAATTGGCCAGGTAGTTCTTGAGATGAAGAATTTTTTTTTTTTCAAAAAATTAATTCAAAAGTTCATTAAAAATAGAAAAATTAATGCATCATCATCTTCTTCACAAACTTGGTAGAGGTTCACCTGGGCAACATCCATGTGCAAAATTAAAACATTCCATACAGCGGTTTTTGAGAAGAAGTCAAAAGGGTAAATACAATAGTGTAATATATGCACTGTATTGCCATAAATATATATATATATACATATATATATATATATATATATATATGTACATATATGTATATATATATATATATATATATATATGTGTATATATATATATATATATATACATATACACAGCTGCAGCACTTCCTTACAGTTGCGAAGTTTGATATCCCATAACTTTGCCTTAAATTAACATATCCATATTATTTTCGCAAACTTTCATTGTCTAATGTCCAACTCTATTCTGATAAAATTTTAATCAATTCTGTTCGTCCGTTCTGGAGAAGAAGTCGAAAATAGCCTTAACAGGCAATAATTCATAAAAAAAAATAGGGAAAAATCACAGCGCCACCTGGTGGCCAAAATAAGAACTAGTTGACCCCAGATAACCCTATGTGCAATATCAAAGCAATTGGCTTCGTAGTTCTCAAGATGAAGAAATTTTAATTTTTTTCAAAGAATAAATAAAAAAATTCATAAAAAATACAAAAATTATTGCATCATCATCGCCTTCGCAAACTTGGTAGAGGTCCACCTGGGGATCATTCATGTGCAAAATCAAAACATTCTATGAAGCGGTTTTTGAGAAGAAGTCGAAAATATAAAAAGTCTAACGACAGATGGACGGACGGACAGACGGACCACGGACGCAAAGGGATTCTATAAGCTCTGCTGACTGACAAGTCAGCAAAGCAAAAATAAGAAAAAAATTGCAGCGCCACCTGGTGAATGAATTAAGAACTAGGAGTCCCAGGGAGTGTTCCTTGGTGATATCTAAGGAATTGGGCGAGCGGTTTCGGAGAAAAAGATTTTTCAAGATTTACCCAAAAACGAACAAAAAATTCACTAAAAATCCAAAAATCACTGGACCATGACCATTTGAACAAACTTGGTAGAAAACCACCCAAGGCACATCTCCACCAAGTTTGAAGTGGATCTGGATGACGGTTTTTGAGAAGAAGTCGAAAATGTGAATTGTGACCAGACAATTCATTGACTTCCATAGTAATCAATAGGAAAGCTGCATTGACCGATAAGTACCCAAATTGAAAAAATCGTTAAAAATCAGGTATCCGCAGCATTCCCACATAGTGAACAACTTTGTTTGACCCTTCTACAAGGAACATATCCACCAGGTTTCAGCTTAATCTGAGTGACGGTTCTGGAAAAGAAGTTGAAAATAGCTATACCACACAAAATTTCATAAAAAATTAGAAGAAAAAAATTGCAGCGCCACCTGGTGAACAAATTAAGAAATAGGAGTCCCAGGGAGTGTTCCTTTCTGATATCAAAGCAATTGGGTGAGTGATTTCGGAGAAGACGGTTTTTTAAGATTTGCCCCAAATAAGAACAAAAAAAATCACTAAAAATCCAAAAATCACTGGACCATGACCATTTGAACAAACTTGGTAGACAACCACCCAAGGCACATCCCAACCAAGTTTCAAGTGGATCTGGCTGACGGTTTTGGAGAAGAAGTGGAAAATGTGAATTGTTGACGGATGACAGACAGACAACGGACGATGGACGGAGGACCATAAGATAAGCTCAGCTGACTGACAAGTCAGCTGAGCTAAAAATGCAACTGGCACCATAAATATGCGGAAACTGCAAGAGGTTGCAAAACTGGAAGACACAATTTGAAACAAGATATGTTTGTAAAACATAGATGCCCCCTGCCCTCATTTCCTTGCCCTCGCTACCCTATTGATAGTGATAGATAGGGCACTCGTGACCTTACGAAATTAGTGAAGGTTGATCATACATCAATGTCACATAACTTTAAACTTTAACCTTGCCCTTAAAAAATGACTAAAAACCTGGACAATATAAAAGTTGTAGGCGAAAAATTAGTCATCATTTAGAAACCATATTCAGCAAAGTGGCTTTATGACCTTCGAAATTAGGGCAAGGTCACTCATTTTCACTTGACCTTTTTCCGCTGTTGTGCAAAAACCACAGGAAGTCCACTGTCTGTGTGTGACCCCCAAAACTGGGTCAAGGTCACCCATCTACAAACTCAGACTAGCCCTTCTAGGCAACCATAAAGCTGTGCAATATAAAAGTGCTACCTCTAAAATGCAAGTTATCATGCAGAAACAGTATTCAACCAAATGGCTCTGTGACCTTTGAAATTTGGTCAAGGTCACCCATATTCAAACTTGACCTAGCCCCAAATACGGACAATTA
Organism: Hermodice carunculata; assembly: GCA_964020975.1. Classification (NCBI taxonomy): domain Eukaryota; kingdom Metazoa; phylum Annelida; class Polychaeta; order Eunicida; family Amphinomidae; genus Hermodice; species Hermodice carunculata. Next base: position 386,772 of record OZ026629.1, on the reverse strand, counting down.
TCCAGTGCAATATAAAAGTCCTAGTTTAAAAACCTCTTCAGTTATCATGTGGAAACCAAAATCAACTCAGGTACCAACATGACCCTGGAAATTAAATTAAGGTCACCAAACTTTAAACTTCTTCTAGCTCTTAGCAAGAACTATAGCCCTGTATAGTATCCCAGTCCTAACTTAAAAACTTCTTGAGTTATTGTGCAGAAACCACAGGAATTCTACAATCTCTCTGTGACCCTGAAAACTGGGTCAAGGTCACCCATCTTCAAACTCAACCTAGCCCTTACAGAGAACCATAAAGCTGTGCAATATAAAAGTTCTAGCTCCAAGGTATAAGTTATCATGCTGAAAGCTTGAAACCATATTCAGTAAAGTGGCTCTGTGACCTTTAAAATGAGGTCAAGGTCACCCATCTTCAAAAAATCGCCTAGCCCCAAATATGGACTATAATCCTGTGCAATATAAAAGTACTAGCTTAAAAACCTCTTCAGTTATTGTGCGGAAACCAATTTTGACTCAGGTACCACTGTGACCTTGGATACTACGTCAAGGTCACCCATCTTTAAACTTTGAATAGCTTTTGACTAGAATGATGCACCTGTACAGTATCAAAGTCCTAGCTCAAAAACTTCATGAGTTATTGTGCAGAAACCATAGAAATTCTACAATCTCCCTGTGAACCTGAAAACTGGGTCAAGGTCACCCATCTTCAAACTGAACCAGGCCCTTACAGAGAGCCATAGAGCTGTGGAATATAAAAGTTTTAGCTCCAACGTGTAAGTTATCATGCAGAAAGCATGAAACCATATTCAGTTAAGTGGCTCTGTGACCTTTAAAATGAGGTCAAGGTCACCATCTTCAAAAAATCGCCTAGCCCCAAATATGGACTATAATCCTGTGTGCAATATGAAAGTCCTAGCTTAAAAACCTCTTTAGTTAATTTGCGGAAGCCAATGTTGACTCAGGTACCACTGTGACCTTGGAAATTAGGTCAAGGTCACCCATCTTTAAACTTTGCCTACCTTTTGACTAGAATAATGCACCTGTACAGTATCAAAGTCCTAGCTCAAAAACTTCTTGAGTTATTCTGCAGAAACCACAAAAATTTTACAATCTCTCTGTGACCCTGAAAACTGGGTCAAGGTCATCCATCTTCAAACTCAACCTAGCCCTTACAGAGAACCATAAAGCTGTGCAATATAAAAGTTCTAGCTCCAAGGTATAAGTTATCATGCAGAAAGCATGAAACCATATTGAGTAAAGTGGCTCTGTGACCTTTAAAATGAGGTCAAGGTCATCCATCTTCAAACTTCGATTAGCCCCAAATATGGACTAGAATCCTGTGCAATATAAAAGCCCTACCTTACAAACCTCTTCAGTTACTGTGCGGAAACCAAAGTTGACACAGGTACCACTGTGACCTTGGAAGTTAGGTCAAGGTCACTCATCTTTAAATTTTGCCTAGCTTTTGACTAGAATAACACACCTGTACAGTATCAAAGTCCTATCTAAAAACCTTATCAAGTTATTGTGCGGAAACAACAGTCTGCCGACCGACCGACATGTGCAACGCTATATGCCCCACCTTCTGCGAAGGGGGGGCATAATAAGTGGATGTACATGTACCGATAAAAGCAGTCAGTATAGAAATAGTGTCAGCTCCACAGATTGTAGAATTGATAATGACAGTATGATATACAAATAATTCATTGGTCACTACTTGTACCAAAATTTGGGTACACTGCATTTAAATTTATTTTCTATGTTGTAATATTTGGCACTGGCGGGAACACTTCTGGCATCTTTTGAGAACTGAGATATCTAAGATGGGAAGGAATGGAGACATTTTCAAGCCAAGTGATACTGGTGCTATGCTAGTACACAGGGTTGTACAAACAAAAGCCTATCTAACACAAGCACACCAGCCATCATAAATGTGCGCACCATTAGCCGGGCCAGCCTGCTGACCTGGGGTCTTGGCCGAACTTGTTTCCATGGGTGATGACTTAGCTGATGACTCAGCGTCAGAGATAGCACTAATGGCCAAAGGTTGCGTGGCATTAGACACCATGGAGGCTATGTCAGGAGTGTTAGGTAGAGGTGCACAATCACTGCCCTTCCTCTTGCAGCTCTGTTTACCTTCAGCCAGCAGGTGGCGCTTCTTGTTTGCAGTCCCACCACCTTGGGATTTGGAGGTTGTCCTTTTCCGTCGTGGTTTTTTCTGTTTGTCCTCTGTAGCCTCTGTCTGGCCTCCTAGTTTGGCCAGGCCGTTGAGCCCAGCATAGCTGTTGAAGTAGATCTGAGCTGTCTGGCTGGTTGGAATGGGATACTGTGCCCCAGTAGCAAACTTGGATGCTGGGGATAATAAAGGAGCATTACTTTTTAAGAATGCCTCATATGCATCTCTGTCTTCAAAAGGCAGTTTGGACAAGTGATAACCTGGCAATGATGCTGCCATCCCAGGCACAAGTCCCAACATATGAGGATAGCCTGAATACACATTGAGTGGTGATATGTGGTTCACTTTAGGCTGCACATTGATACTGGCATGTGGCACAAATGCAGAGTCCTTTCCTCCTATGCCACCTACTGCAAAAGCAGCATTAGGTTGTGGGGTCTTTGTCGCTGGGGAACGACTACTGTCTGACACCAAGCTGTCGATGTTAAATGATGAACAACTACTCCTGGGGCTGCCACTTGCACCCTGGCTCATATTTTTGGATGAACTGGCCGACTCCGTACTACTGGAGCTACTAGGTCTACTAATTGGAGAATAAGCATCTCGAAGCAGTGGACTAGTGGGTCTGGCAGAACTGGTGTCTGAGTCCTTGTGTTCCCTGCATGCTGGTTTTCCATCCTGAGATTTTGTGACACTCCCTGATGCTTCTTTTGGTGTAGTGTGATTTGGCAGAGCATTGCTATGAACTTTGGCCAATGGAATGCTGACAGGAACACTGGTGTGTCGAGACCCCACCTCCCCCACTTTCTTGAGGGGGATGCTCACAGGCAAGCTCTTTATACTTGTCTCTGGGGTTTTATCAAGAATCTGCCCACTCAGGTCCCGAGCCAAAGATTTCTTATTGCCCAAGTTAGCAGCAAGACTTTCTGCACAGCGACCTAATAAGGTCATTCCTGCAAGGGCTTCACCTTCCAGTCCAAGCCTTTCCTGAGATAAATGTTTCTTTAGTGCAAGCTTTGCTGGTGAAATCTGAGTGTAGTCTACAGTAACCCTGTGTGGGGTGCTGTTTGTACTGTCTGCTTGAGCATACATCATGCTCTGTCCCTGTTCTTTCCCTAGCGATTGTCTCTCGATTTTCCCTGAGTTGACAGAGCACAGAGCAGTACCAGGCTTTTTCTCACCCTTTGGTGCTGGGTCAGTCTTTGTTTTATTATCTTTTACACTGCTGCCATGCTTGTCATTTTGGTCTCCAATCAACGCGGTGGTAATAATACTTTTCAACCTTGCATCGAATGTGTCATAAGTTTCCTGATTTCTCTGATTGGGCACCTTGTTATTGGAACCACTTTCAGCTTTCTTGCGGGGAGACCCCTGACAGGACGGTGACATGTGATTGTGGTGCTGGGATGACAGCACCTTGTTTGTGCTGCCCGCTGTATTCATGCTGCCTGTTACACACGGTGATGAGGAGGATTGATGTGATGCCACACTCGCCTTTTGTGACTCTTTGTCTGTGTCTGTGTGTGTGTCCGTCTCCAGAGTCTGTAGTTCACATTCCAGTTTCTGTACTTTATCTACAAGTTTCTTGCGCTGGGCCACAGAGGCAGCAAACTCCCTCATGATAAGTTCCTGTGTGGCTTGAGCTGGATCGAGGCCATTCTGCTGCAAAGAAGCAAACAATCTCAGTCAGCATTACAAGACAAATATTGCATGGTGTCCTCAATCTTTCATTGAAACAGTATGAGTGGATGAACTATGACAACCCTACCTCCAAACAGATACATAATAAGATTGGAATACATAATTCTTTATCCCACAATATTAGGTATCAGATAAAAACACAAGGATAATTTACAGGCATGGTTTCTTGTCAGCAAGAAATGTCAATACTGTTGGCACCTTTGACGCACAGTTCAAGAGACTGCTGACTTTTTGGGGTAAATATTCATCGGCTCTCCAGCAGAATGCAATTTTGCAACATAAAATGGTGTTTTGTGCTCTGAAAATGATTCCTTTGTTGTTATTTTACCAAAATAAAGTATTCTTTTTCAATGACATACCATGCGACAAAATCAATCAATCATTCACATGAGTTTATGGTCATAGCTTAATCATTATTGCTAGGGAAAACCACTCACTGCTGGCAGCCCATGGCTTCTGCCCCCAGGAATGATTTCCTTCTGATTGTAAACACTGCTATTGATAATTTGTATGTTCATGTCCTATTTTGTCAATGAAGCATTTACATCCAATGACTGACCTTGCAAAATTCAATTGACTCATAGTTGATGGAGTACCTTTCTGTCTATCAGGAGAGATGGGCCACATAGATTCTGAGTAAAATTATAATCTTTGATAATACAATATTGGAAATGTCCACATCATTTGCTCTGAAGCCATTTTTCAGAAACAAGAGGCCTGTGGGCCTAACGCTCTGCTAGCATCGTGGCTATATTGCACCTGTTCATTTCAAAGCTGTGAGCCCTCAAGTGGCTTCTCAACAAATAAAGCTTAATGTAAAAATTGTTCACCAGATGGCACTTCGATCCACATGTAATCATAGCTTATTTGTGCAACTCCTGTGATGAATATTGTTGCATGTGCCAAGAAAACAATGAGCGAGTCATTAACTTTATGTCCTATCTGACCTTGCGACAGAAGATCAAGGACTCCCATATTAAACGTAATACAAGAGGCCCATAGGCCTGCCTGGTGCTGTGCTGACATTGCCACTGAAGTCCAAGCTACACCCTGCCATTACAACATTACCTCTTTCAAATTTACAGGCATGGTGACCTCCAAAAAATAAGTCAACGTCACTGATATTATACACAATTCTAGCTTTGGACACTGTCTATATGTCCTATAAATTTGGCAAGTCTAATCCAATTACTTTTCAAGATATGTAATTTTTTATCTTAAAACACATTTTGGCTCATAATTTACATCAAGTTATAGGTGACGCTAATAGTATCATTAGCAACTTAGACTATGACCAATCCCAACAAATTTAGTGAAGATCTGCCACAAATTAAAGAAGCTAGAGTGTTCACAAGATTTTCATATTTTGACCCCTGTATTGCATAATATTGTAGGTGGCGCCACCAATATCGAAAAGAACCTTATACCCCCCTATAAGTCCTGAAAGTTATATTGGGATAACTTGAAAACTGTGGACAGTACTGCGGTCACAGGGTTTTTACATTTTGACCTGTATATTACATAATACTACGGGTGGCGCCACCAATGTTCATGTCGACAAAGATTTTTATACACTTTATAACTCTTACACTTTACATAGGCGTATCTCAAGAATTGTGGGGAGCAAAGCATTAAGAGATGACCCAATATTCAAACTGGCTATTTGATCTTGACCTTCAACTCAGATTAAAAAATTGTTACTGTTCAAAATATGCGCCCAATATCCAGCTTTCCATATATCGTCTGTTTGTTCAAATGGGGTAATAACTTTTCCAGTTATTGAGGAAAAAACAATAAACTTGGACAAGCCCCAAACTCCATAATTACTGGGTCACAGTGACCCAAGTACAATTTTATGTATTATGTAATCAAGTGCAATTTTGATCTGGAAGCTCAATTCTCTTTGCCATTCATGTCCAAGCTAGACAAGGCCATTACAAAATCACCTTTTCAAAATTACAGGCCTGGTTACCTAACAAAAATAGGTCAAGGTCATTGATACTACACAACAACAACATTCTACCTTTGCCCATGGTCTATATATCATATTAATTTGGCAAGTCCAATCCAATTACTTTTCCAAATATAGAATTTTACATCTTAAAACACATTCTGGCTCATAATTTGTCAAATTTTAAGTCCTGAAAATTATATTGGGCTAACTTGAAAACTGTGGACTGTATCGCACTAACAAGCAAAAGTTTGCGGACGCACGTCTCTACTATGATACACTTATGTAGAAAAACGTGACCCATATTCATAACTAGAACAGACTGATTTTCCAACAGAAAATCAAATGTCTCCCGGTGGAACACTTACGTCTCTGAATAAGCTACAGGTGATAACAAATTAAAAATGACCAAGTTTGCTTGAAAATTACAATCCTATTTTAGCTCTCACCTAGATACATTACTCTAGCACTTTTCATCAAGTTCTTCAAGACTTATTGCAGACAAACCAATCTCACATAAATGACCCTGTGACCTTGAAAATTACGTCAAGGTCACCCAAATGCAATCCCAACCTTGGTCTTACCTTGATACATAATTCTACCAAGTTTCATCAAATTCCATCAAGTTCTTCATGACTTATCACACGGAAACCAGTTTCACATAAGTGACCCTGTGACCTTGAGAATTCGCTCAAGGTCATCCAAATACAATCCCAACCTAGGTCTTGCCTAGATACATAATCCTACCAAGTCTCATCATATTCCATCAAGTTCTTCATGACTTATCAAACGGGAACCAATTTCACATAAGTGACCCAGTGACCTTGAGAATTTGCTCAAGGTCATCCAAATACAATCCCAACCTAGGTCTTGCCTAGATACATAATCCTGCCAAGTTTCATCAAATTCCATCAAGTTCTTCATGACTTATTGCAATTTCATAAAAGTGACCCTGTGACCTTGAGAATTCACTCAAGGTCATCCAAATACTATCCCTACCTAGGTCTTGCCTAGATACATGATCCTACCAAGTTTCATCAAATTCCATCAAGTTCTTCATGACTTTTCGAACGGAAACCAATTTCACATGTGACCCTGTGACCTTGAAAATTAGGTCAAGGTCATCGTAATACTATCCCTACCTAGGTCTTGCCTAGATACATGATCCTACCAAGTTTCATCAAATTCCATCAAGTTCTTCATGACTTATTGCACGGAAACCAATTTCACATGTGACCCTGTGACCTTGAAAATTAGGTCAAGGTCATCCTAGTACAATCCCAACCTAGGTCTTGCCTAGATACATAATCCTACCACGTTTCATCAAATTCCATGAAGTTCTTCAAGACTTATCGCATGGAAACCAATTTCACATAAATGACCCTGTGACCTTGAGAATTCGCTCAAGGTCATCCAAATACAATTCCAACCTAGGTCTTGCCAAGATACATAATCCTACCAAGTCTCATTATATTCCATCAAGTTCTTCATGACTTATCAAACGGAAACCAATTTCACATAAGTGACCCTGTGACCTTGAGAATTCGCTCAAGGTCATCCAAATACAATCCCAACCTAGGTCTTGCCTAGATACATAATCCTGCCAAGTTTCTTCAAATTCCATCAAGTTCTTCATGACTTATTGCACGGAAACCAATTTCACATAAGTGACCCTGTGACCTTGAGAATTCACTCAAGGTCATCCAAATACTATCCCTACCTAGGTCTTGCCTAGATACATGATCCTACCAAGTTTCATCAAATTCTGTCAAGTCCTTCAAGACTTATTGCAGAGAAACCAATTTCACATAAGTGACCCTGTGACCTTGAAAATTAGGTCAAGGTCACCAAAATACAATCCCAAACTAGGTCTTGCCTAGATACATGATCCTACCAAGTTTCATCAAATTCCATCAAGTTCTTCAAGACTTATCGAACGGAAACCAATTTCACATAAGTGACCCTGTGACCTTGAAAATTAGGTCAAGGTCATCCTAGTACAATCCCAACCTAGGTCTTGCCTAGATACATAATCCTACCACGTTTCATCAAATTCCATGAAGTTCTTCAAGACTTATCGCATGGAAACCAATTTCACATAAGTGACCCTGTGACCTTGAGAATTCGCTCAAGGTCATCCAAATACAATTCCAACCTAGGTCTTGCCAAGATACATAATCCTACCAAGTCTCATTATATTCCATCAAGTTCTTCATGACTTATCAAACGGGAACCAATTTCACATAAGTGACCCTGTGACCTTGAGAATTCGCTCAAGGTCATCCAAATACAATCCCAACCTAGGTCTTGCCTAGATACATAATCCTGCCAAGTTTCTTCAAATTCCATCAAGTTCTTCATGACTTATTGCACGGAAACCAATTTCACATAAGTGACCCTGTGACCTTGAGAATTCACTCAAGGTCATCCAAATACTATCCCTACCTAGGTCTTGCCTAGATACATAATCCTACCAAGTTTCATCAAATTCCATCAAGTTCTTCAAGACTTATTGCAGAGAAACCAATTTCACATAAGTGACCCTGTGACCTTGAAAATTAGGTCAAGGTCACCAATATACAATCCCAAACTAGGTCTTGCCTAGATACATGATCGTACCAAGTTTCATCAAATTCCATCAAGTTCTTCATGACTTTTCGAACGGAAACCAATTTCACATAAGTGATCCTGTGATCTTGAAAATTAGGTCAAGGTCACCCAAATACAATCCCAACCTAGGTCTTGCCTAGATACATAATCCTACGAAGTTTCATCAAATTTTGTCAAGTCCTTCAAGACTTATCGCACGGAAACCAAGTGTTGAAGAAGAAGAAGAAGAGGAGGAGGAGGAGGAGGAGGAGGAGGAGGAGGAGGAGGAGGAGGAGGAGGAGGAGGAGGAGGAGGAGGAGGAGGAGGAGGAGGAGGAGAAGGAGAAGGAGGAGAAGAAGAAGGAGAAGAAGAAGAAGAAGAAGAAGAAGAAGAAGAAGAAGAAGAAGAAGAAGAAGAAGAAGAAGAAGAAGAAGAAGAAGAAGAAGAAGAAGAAGAAGAAGAAGAAGAAGAAGAAGAAGAAGAAGAAGAAGCGGAAGAAACGGGCACTAAACCAATATGTCCCCCAGCTTCCACCGGGAGACATAAATATCAAACCCAACAATGACAAAAAAGAGATTCCAGAGTTACCAAAGCATCAACATTCTTCTTCCAATACCAATGTGAAGAAACAAATTTCACTCCTGACTTGAGACAGGCAGTCACCCACAAAAGGCAACGGGGGGCTTTAAACCGGTCCTCTCAACCTTTGAAATATTCTTCATTAAATACAGACTATAGTGTTTCCAATATGTACAGGCCCAACCACTCAAAATCCAAATTTTATTACTTCTGCAAAAGATCAAGGAGAATTGGTAGGCCTATCACTTTTTTGGTTCTTCTGACAAGTTCATCAGCTAAGTTTATAGCAAAAGTATAAAGTAGGCCTATATCGTTTTTGTGATATCTATGAATCTGGAACACTACGTAATTAATAAGTTAAGTGATTGAATCAGTGTTATAGTGTACCAAATGCAAGGAGCAGACTTTTATAAGACCCTCACTATACAATTGAAGTTCTACAGACGGACATCTCTAGTATGATACACTTACGTAGAAAAACATGACCCATATTAATAAATATCAAACCCAACGATGACAGCAAAGAGATTCCAGAGTTACCAAAGCATCAACACTCATCTTCCAATACGGACAGACATGAGCGGTTGCATAAACTCTGCAACCTTTGGTCAGCAGAGCTAAAAAGTGGACTTTTACCGACCAAACAAGCTAAAAATCTGCAATTCCTACCTTGTTTTGTCTCGAGCAAGACTCTTAATTTTATTTATCATATTGTTTGATTCATTATCCATGATTTTGAGCGTTTGTTTGTATTATCTGAAGATCTCATTGAACCAGATTTACAAGTGGTAAAAGTGATGATGTATCACCACATTTTTTCATGTGCAGGTTTTTACCTAGGATTAAATTCTTGCAAGTTCCAGGGACCCTTTCCCAATAAGTAGGGTGTCCTAAACATGAAAATGGGGGTCCCATAAAATATTTTGATCACTTCCCTGTTGATAAATTAAGACTTCAAAAGCTGAAGTGCTTGTGATTGATCAAAAATGCTGTACTTGTGGGAGAAAGCAGCATGAAAGTTAGAAAACATGTGATGGCCCACGATGATGGCCTTTTCAACACATGTACTGTAGGTCAGTGCATCATTGTAAATATGGCGATTTTTCGGATCTGAAATGCCATCAGCTTCAGTATCCTCCCTTATTTTGGTGTCGGTATGTCCCTTAAAAGACACTGTATGCTACAGGACTAAAAATGCAGTATGAGGGCAGTTTTAGTACTACATTTAGGATACATACATACATATTTATAGGTTAAACCCGGGGGGGGGGGGGGGGCTATCGGTAGCAAGCAGCTACCTATGACAGTTACAAGCTTGCCTAATTGTACGTGATATCTGGTTAAGAAATATTATATTTTGATTACATTTACTTGACTCAAAAGCTAATGACTTTCATTCTTTTCTGACATGCTCTACAAATTTTGCTGTTAATATCCAGAGATTGATAGAAAGTTTGGCTGCAATAATTTTGAGGACTTGCCTGTTTCGCTTCTTAGTTTTACCTTTTGCCATCATTCTGTCTCAATATTCACTTTTGAGACATTTTAAGCTGACATGTTTTCCCAAGGGTGGGGGGGGTACTGACATTACTTAGCATTACGGGTAGGCTCCGTGGGAAAGACACCCGTTTTTGACCACTGGTCACTCTCAAAGACCCTCCTTTTTCACACTATCGATCCTAAAGGCCCCATGTTTTAAAAATTTTCACTTCTAAAGACCCCCATAAATTGTACTTCAGCTCAGTTATGGCTCTTTTTCCCTTATGGAATGTGCACTTCTAATCTGGGACTTTGTCAACACCAGCTCCCAAAGACCCCCCTATTTTCTTAATGATTAGCTCCCATTAGGTCTGGGTTTCATACCCTCAGTGAAGCATGTCCTAAAATATGGTTAGTGCCCCCCCCCCCCCCCCCCCCCAACATTTTTTTGTCAGGTTAAACCCCCAGGGGCTACTGGTAGCAAGCTGCTACCTATGACTGTTACAAGTTTTCCTAATTGTACTAAAAATCTGGTTAAGAAAAATTATGTTTTGATAACATGTTCTTGACTTAAATACTAACAACTTTCACTGTATTCTGACATGCCTACATGCACATATACTCAATGTCAAAAAATTCCTCAAATTTGAGAGTATGTACTCAAATATCCCAACCTTGACCCATTTTGTTGAAACATCAATAACCCAGGGTTGACAGCGAAATAGAGCTTTATGGTTTGGACCCTTTCAAAGTGAGGAGTAGGTGTCATCATGGGGTTTGTTAAAGTGTGTGTGTCAACACACACTTTTCTGTTTTTCCTCAAATTCTTTCTTACTTTCTTTCTTCTTTACCAGCAAATTTGTCCGACACTTTTCTCGGACACTATTATACATAGAAACTCCAAACTTGGCATGATTGTACCTCCATACAAGGAGTTTGACCGTTTTACACAGAGGAATGAAGATGTTTAAAATTATGCAAATTAGGGGCATTTAAAATTTTAAAAGCTCCATATCTTCCAAACTATTGCAGATAGATACAAAGTTCTAACTTACACCTATAGGCTTGAGACAACTGGCAAATCCAACAGCACATAAACAAAACTTGGGGAATTTTAATGTACGCTAAATTCACCAAATTTCTCCCCAATCCACATGCAGGCTTTCAACTGCCTCCTGTATGACCTATTGCTTGACCTCTATGGTGCCAGGCAACCATTTCACGTTCATAATTAATTAGCTTGAACCTGTCTCACAGCTTTCTGTCCATCCATGTTGAGTGTGCACTTTGGAAGGTTTGGGTCTTGTAGCAAATATATATATATATATATATATATATATATATATATATATATATATATATATATATATATATATATATACACATACACACACACACATATTGCATACATACATATACAGAAGTGATCTACATACATATCTCATTTTACTAACCTCAACAGCCACTTCCATTGGAGAAAAACGCATATTTCTTTGTTATCATTCTTTTTTCACACTATTTCAATTGGACACAAAGAGGACTGTGACAGTTCTGTGCTCAGTGGATGTTGCATAAGCTGACTCACAGTTCCCAGCATAAATGATATTTAAATACAAGTCTGCGTGTTCATGGAAAAATTTCTGCTATTTTGCAACCAAAGGCAATCTTGGCCGTGTTGCCCTGCCCTCTGTGGGATATATATATATGTATGTGCAATTACAAGGAAGCTCTTCTAATTAATTTCAGTTGCCAAATTGACCTTTGGAATGAGTGAAGGTAACTTGTATGCAACTCTAGCTTTAACCTTATAGAAGACCATCACACAATATTATACCAGTCCTAGCCAAACAAGTGCACAGTGATCCAAAGGATGTACGTCCCCCACCACAGTATTTTTTAATGCCACACATAGGGAGTTGCTAAAAGTTGTACATGCTTTAAACGGTGCCATTATACACACAGGGATAGGTGCCACTACAAGCAAGCATTCAAAGCATGACAATACAGAAGTAAGCTATACCATAAAAAAGCATGTCTGGATGCACGAAAAATTGATATGTTCTTGGGCCCTGTGACCTTGAAAATACGTCAAGGTCAAAAACAATATATGGCACACATGTCCTTGGTATGATGCATCTCTGGTATAAATTTCATTATTCCATCTCTAAGGGTTCTAGAGATAAGCTGCCAGACATATGTAAATGGATATGTTTTTAGGCTCTACACGAAAATGGATATGTTCTTGGGCTCTGTGACCTTGAAAATATGTCAAGGTCAAAAACAATACACAGTGCACATGCCCATGGTATGATGCATCTCTGGTATAAATTTCATTATTCTATATCTTAGGGTTCTAAAGATATGCTCCCGGACGGATGGACGGACGGATGGACGGACAGATGGACGGCAGGCCCCCTATCCTCACTAACTCTATGTCCCCCTATGCCACCTTCGGTGGCGGGGCACAAAAAGTGTTGTGTTTTAGCAACAAAATTCAATAAAGTTGTCCTCTGACCATTAAAACTACATCCAGGTCACTAAACTGCCTGTCAATCTATCCCTTATTGAGGATCATTCTCTCGTGCAATATTAAAGTCTTGCCTCAAACAGTTCTCAAGTTATGAAGCAAACAATAAACTCAAGACCATTCATGTGCAGCATCAAGCTAGCAAAAATAGAGGACCATTATGATATGAAATATCACAATCCTCACCCAAATAGTTCTCAAATAATCTCTACTTTTCATGGTAAAACAATTAGACAGTGAAAAGGCAGCACAACGCATTGCATGGAACCCTTGTTTTCGACATGGAAAATTTAGAACATATTTTCCTGGGCTTCACACTCCAAGCTCTTAACTGAACATTTATTTCATTTATTCTGTCAATGTAATAGGAACACATGGTGACTGGGACCCATACAGACGGTAGTGCCTATCATGTGACACAGCAAAATGTCACTGTGAAAATTACCCTTGTCAAAAGCAGCACTTTGATGCTTGTTGATGAAAAGTGCCAAATTCTTGCTAACTTACCACTTTAGATCCATTTATCTTGCTGGCCATCAGAGCATGTTCATATAACTGCTGATGATGTAGCATCACCTAAAATAAGAGAACCATACATGTTTATCCAATTTGTTTGCTGATTAGACAAAAGAGGTTAAACAAGCAACCCATGGGCCTTATGCTCTGCTGACACATAATCTGATGACCATCACTAAAAATTAATTTCCTGAAATACATTACCTACATGACCCTCAGAAATTAGTCAAAGTCATCCATTTGCGCAACATCAAACTTCCACATCAACACACAAAAATGGTACATTTAGCATCTTTTCCACATTTTTTATGAACATACTAAATTTAAAGTGCTTTTCTTAAGTGCTTAATAGCTTTGTAAAAATAGGTCAAGATCACACAATATATTATAAAATTTGACCATTGACCTCATGCATGCTCGGTATACATTTTATAGGTCCATCTCAGTTTATAATCGAAACTAGATGTAATAGTAGTGGTGGCAGCACTGAGGGGACTGCTGTATACAAACATGGTACAGTTTAGGGCAGCAACTACTGTCAAGGTCACCCATCTTCGAACTTGACTTAACCCTTACAGGGGGCTATAATCTTGTTCAATATCAATGCCCTGCCTCAGAAGCTTCTCAAGTTATCATGTGGACACCAAATTAACTAATGTGGCTCTGTGACCTTGGAATTGGGTCAAGGTCACCTATCTTTGAACTTATCCTAGCCCTTAGGGGCCGTATCACATTTATCGTTCGTCTGGGCATTAACGTCTGGCCCAAATGAACGCACCACGGTAGCGCTCTTCGTCTGATATTATCTGTGATCGTCTGGCATGGTCTGCTTGCGTCCAGAGCGAACACCAGCGGTGACCAACGTTCGTCCCTGACAAGCCAAGTCTTGCAAGCACCAGAGAGGAACTTCAAAGGGTCAGCGTTCCTCCCTCACAAACCATGTCTGGCAAGCTGTACAGCACTTCTTTGGTTCGCTGGCCGTCACGACAGTGGTGCACTCAGCATAAAAAAGATATCCCATGAATTCTTTGTTTTTAAGGGATCACAGAGCCTGTGACACAAAGATACAAAATCCTGGGCTTTCCAGTGGTATAAAACATCATGGCGGTCGAAGAGAAACATTGAGGCCGCAAAGGCAAAATTACTTTAGTTTTTGCATAGATTTTGGACTTCATCATTCAAATTGTGACAAAAACGAGTGGATGTTAGATTTTTATCTGTGTGACTGGGAAATTCTCATTTTAAACACAAAATGGAAACAACTAGTCGCAAGTATTGAGGGTTGTCTGCAATAAAATGTACTCGCAGGTAAATAGACAATAGGGGCGAACGGTGAGCTGATGAATGTTGGCTTGAGTTGTGGTGCGGGCGAATATACTCGCAAAAGTTGGCAAATGATGTTCAGAGTATGTTCGAATGTTCTCCTTACAGCGTGCTACGGGTGCTGGGACTTATGAAATGTCAATTCCATTGATTCATTTAAGTTTAAGTTGAAATATGTTCCTCAGGTTTCAAAAGTGGTGTATAATTTGCGTGAGTATGCGCAATATTCATAGCCCAAACCAGCCGGACCATGCAAACCCCCCCCCCCAGTCTGCTTATGAAATCGCTATCAAATAATCTCATTGAATACCGCAAAGATGATCGACCTGGCGAAAAAGCCAGAGTGGACTCTCCTTTCGTGTCACCTCCTTGCATATACTAACATCAGATTGTTAGTTTCACTGCTCACATCTACACCTTTTAAGCACCCTAGGCGTACAGAACCAGCTTATTGCAGTATGTTGATCCCTTTGCCCAAGTTTAATAAGAGATATTGGTTTACAAATTACAGCAATCATCGTTGTGAATCAAGTTGTGATATTTAGCCAGTATATTTACTATTACGAGTGGCAAATATTTTGATACGCATTTTCCGTGTCCAACAGTCTCTGTAGAAGTCATGTACGAAATGAACATCTTTCCTTCTTGAGAGGTTGTCAGGCACAATGACCCCTCCCATTCTGTCCTCACATGTAGCACGTATATTAAAGTCCAAATTATCTTGAAACATGTGAAACGTTCTTCAGCTGGTAACCACAGATCTTTGAGTGGAAACATCCCTTGTCGTAATGGACAATGTTTGCACAGATTCCAAGTAGGGAAAAACGGGAGTGATAATTAAATATTATCGGAAAAAACGAGAGAGAGAGAGAGAGAGAGAGAGAGAGAGAGAGAGAGAGAGAGAGAGAGAGAGAGAGAGAGAGAGAGAGAGAGAATTTAGTTTGTCAGCAGTCTTCGACTTTTCTAATTTTTTTTTTCATTAAGTTAATGTATGCAAAATATCGGGAATTTTAATTTATGTAGTCCTCTTGTCTTAGTGTAGCAACGTGAAAATAATGTCCAATAGGAAATCGAAACTATGATCACAAAAGAGGGTACTGCAGTGTCATTGATGTGAATGCAGCAAAGATTCAAATGTGGCAAAGTTCATGCATGGGTGTATATAAACTTAATTGACTGTACCACAAGAAACAGAATATATGGCATTTTGTCACATACACGTATAAAGAAAAATACTAATACAGCAAAGTACACACAAATACAAAATGATAAATAGCACAACAGTTACAAAATCACAGAAATAAAAAAGGCAACAACACAATTATACATCATAACATATACACATGAAATTTCGACATAGACATACCAGATATATGATAATCATGATAATGCCAGGTGGGAAGGGAAATATCACAAGGAGTTTCCTCTAATTTCTATACAAGATTTTAAAAAGGGTTCTAATTTCGAGATTAATTCTGTGTCTGGTGATTTCATAATAAATTTGAATTTCTCAAAGTCTGAATATTTATCAAAATCAACGAAAATATCTTGTAATGAGTGGAATAGAATTAACCTGGGTGAGCATGTAAAAGACACGGAAGGCCAGGCAACACAAGCGTGGCATGAATTGTTACCCGGCCATCGTATCCATTCTCTAACTACATAGGCCTATATAGGCCCAGCCGCGATGTATATGGAAAGAAAATTACAATCCATTTGAATTGAGTTTGTGTTAAGTCTTTTCCTGTTTAAAAGACCTCACTCAAAACTACTAATTAGTCAAGGCGGTGTGTAAAAAAGCTACGTTTTATAATATCAGCAATAAAGGAGTCCGGAATGACGTGTTCTGCCGGCCGTCCACTTGTATGGGGGGTTTCTGTTGTATTTCATAGGGCCCGTTTTCACAAACGTGCGGCAAAGCCAAGCACAAATGACGATCTTTCCATTTAAGACAATGCTGAATGTGCGGGCATATCTTAACGAATTTGCGATTTCGATGCTTATAAAATGTGTTGCAGTGTTTGACTGCGGTGCGTTTTTTAAAAATTTTATTTATCATTGGTCGGTTCTCCAAAACTATGTGGGTGTATCATGTGACCAGCTTATCAACAAAATGGTGGTCAAAAATCTCAACAGGCACTGCGCAGTTTGCAGTTGATATGTAATAATTTCGTCCAGGGCCGGGTGTGGTCAAGACTGCAAATGTATACCACGACACATTAAGTCAGGGTTTGAAATATAGCCAGACGTAGTTAACAAAGCTGAAAAAATTCGTTTTTCTGAAGACGACTATTATGATCAAGATCTCCGTGCCGCATGTACAGCTTTGCTTGCCAAATCAAACACGGAAATTATTATTTTTGTGGGGGGTAGTTCTCATATCTGCTTCACATAAATTTAAAATTAATGTTTCTGATTAATAAAGCATCATACATTTCATCGAAATTCGTTAGGATTTGACAAAATATTCTCTGGAACCACTTATTTCGCTTAGGCCTAGTTCACACACGGATGGACTGACCAGCAACAACCAATCCTTTCTCTCCGTATTTTTGTTCGAAAATTAACAATAAAGACAATGAAGTCAGTGTCGGATCATATTAATTCAGGAACGTTTACAATATGTATGAATATTTTTAGGTTCAAAAATAGTTTATTTACTCAGTGGTAATACGTTGATACACTCTTGGGTGTATCATCGTAGTTACCACTGAACGTATTGACTTTTTTTAAGAGCAGGCCTATTGTTTCTTGCAACTAGCAGATGTTGGAAATATCATGATATTTGATTTTGGTCCACATTTATAGACTCAATCTTGGGCTTTGAAGTTAATCTCTTTTATTCTCACATTTTTTTGATCGAGTTACTGCATCAAAACTGAAGAATCCTGGCTCGGGTGTCGCGGACACAGGTATCATTTCGAATTTAGGCCTTTTATTTTTTTATTCCTTAGTTTACATGTTTTTTGGCTGTTTTTGTGGTGCAGTTCTTGAAATAAAAATAAAATAAAACTGGGGCTGCTCATTTTTTTGAGTTTTTTTTCAAGCAAAATTTTAAAGTCAGAGGAATAAAATGAAAACTGAAAAATTTACAAAGTCGGACAAAAAAATCTCTGGGAGTGTTAAACCCTAGTATTTTGGGGACATTATTTCAAATATTGACTGACACATTTTGATAAAATCATTGACTTTGGTATGTTTATATGTATTTTTCACTAGATGAGCATATTAACAGGTGAATTTTGAAATATTTCAATATCTACCCGGACAAATGTTCACTTCTGTTGATTCCCCGAGGATGTGGCGACAAGTAAATTACCTGAAAAGAATTAATACCGGCATTGACAAGTCTTTTTTTTTGTTAATTTTATTCTCTTTTTTGTTCTACTTGGCAGTGACAGAATTGACTCTTTAAGAGCCACATTATTTTTTGTTGACAGTCATTGTCTCTGCCAAATTACTTTTCTAACGACGCAATTTTTTTAATGTTTGCAACTTCAACGCGTTTTGTAGAAGTAAAGCATTTCTAGCCTAACTGTAATGAACTACGATGTATCTATCCCTGGGCGTTAGATATACTGCCATAATACATGCACATGTTGTATTAAAGTGGGAATATAACAACGAAAAGAATTGCAATTTTGTGCTCTGTGAGTGTGGCTGTGTGAGGCCGTATGCTTGAGCTGCATGCCTGGTTAGGGTGCACTTTTACTTTCAAGTTTCATACTGATTTGTATTTGTAGGCGTACCACTGTGCCTGTGGATCGCAAACCGTACAACAGATTACCTCCACACTGATTCTGATTAGAAAGTACACAAAGATAACTTTTACGGCTCAAAAAAAAAAAAAAAAAAGTTTCCACTTGTTTTCTGGCGGCAAGCCAGGCACGCAGCCTGTCATTTCTATTTATAAACAACCAGTTTCTGGAAAGTTTTGATCACATGACCAACCGCGCCACACTCTTCTCGTCATGCTGTTGGTCACCCATGACTACAGGACGAGTCCACCAATGTCCATAGGGCATCACGGCGGGTATTTTCTTCAAAAATGTGTGTGTATTAACTTCAACTTGACTTTAAATGAACATATATTTTATTTAACAATAAATAACATGCGACAGCCCTCTTCTTCTGGTCAATTTTTGATAAGAGTGTCATGCAACTGTTTTGAGCCCGCCATGAGGCCTACTGCAAAGCCCCTGTGAGCAAAATGGTAAGTTGGTAACTGACTGACATTTTTCATTCCCCTGCATTTGACAGCTGTGTCAGGTGTGCAATCATTTAGGCACATAGTTACACATTTAGCCCTCTATTGAATAAATTCCTGAATCGCCGTGTTTTCTTACATTCACAATTACTTGGCAGAGAAGAGAAAGGCAAATAAAACAAATTCATCGGATTCAAATAATAGGAAATCAAAGATGTATACATTGTCAAAATAGTACTGACAGCTCAGATAACTTATGAATGATGCTGGCTCGGTCACCTCTGGTCGTGTAAGTCGTATTAGATCTCAAATTACACAAACAAGAAATTTGTGTATGTGTCATCCCTGGTGTTGATCATCAAGCAGTGGTCATCATGCGTACACAACTTCACAAGTTAGGCCCACCAGGCTCTTGACTGTGCCGATCATTTGTCGGCCTTATTTTCTGTCATTGTTGCATTTCATCATTGAAGTTTGTCAGTCATGTGACCGGTCACTTACCTTGACCTGTCGTTTTTCTGATATAATAACATTTTGACATGTGGGCATTTTGGTATGGCCAGCTTTTGTCGTGTCATTATTTTGAGTCGTCACTATAATTGCAATCGATGTTTTGTCATGGCAGTGTTTTTTTTTTTCTGTTGTTATATCACATTTAATGCTGAGGAGAGGAAGGGTAAGGAAAGTGTCTGAACAAAATTGAAGGTGTACGATCCGATTCCACGGCAAGACCACGGTAGTGCCAAGCAGTCTCAGGGAAACAGCTGTGTTACATTGTACGCTGCCTATAATTCCATCGGCAATAAAATCTTAACCCTGGACGATAGTATTTCTGATGGAAGTCCACTCGAGTCACCCGGTTCTGTATTGTAATTTGTGGTTGTGTTTTTAAGTTACACCGCACACATAGTTGACCCGATCTGTCACTTAGACTTAGTTGGATCCTGGATCCCAAATTAAAGGTGCAGCATGTCCGCACGGTGACTTGCCCAAGTCTGAGCAGGTGCGGGTGCTGTATCATAAAGTGCTCGGTCCGTTGCCGCTCCTGCCTTGGGCAGCGCACGAGTTGCGCGCGGAGGTGTTAAAATGACTTTCATTTGCTACTGGGTATACATATATGTATAATCCTGTAAATTAAATCGGCAACATAAAATGAAGGCGGGGAATACAGTAGGGTTAAACGAGGAGTTTATTTAATTCAATCACGATTGTTTTGTGACATTGTGTTCGTGGAAAATGTGTTACAAATGACTTAAAAAACTGCAGTCCGAAATACTGGTGAATGAAAATAATAACAACACACGGGGATGGGGGTGGGAGGCATTTTTGGATATGGCCTCTGGAAAAACAACTTTACTGACAGGAAGGGCCAAACTTACGCAGTAAGTTCATCAAAAAATATATAGTATATATATGGGGGAAGTGAGGCATGTATTTCAAAGCCCGCATCAATATGCTTGGCGCTTGCTCCTACGTTCGTCTCAAACAAAGCAGGTCACTCATGCATCACAGATGGGGCCTGTGATATTAATAGCTTGGCTTTGAACAGTGCATGGTTCGTCCCGTAGAAAGTCAGCCTGCGTTGGTCTCTGCAGGTGTGCTGGCCTGCGTTCCACTGCCATGGTCTGATATCGTCTGCGTTCTTCCCGCTGCGTCCAGCAGGGTTTGGGATGAACCAATTAGTTGCTGCATCTGCGTTCGTCTCAAATGTAAAGTTTTGCGTCCAGGACGAACGATAAATGTGATACGGTCCTTATAGAGGACTAATATCCTGTGCAATATTAAAGCCCTAGCTCAGAAACTTCTTAAGTTATCATGTGGAAATATTCCGGAGGGATGTCTCTACTATGACACACTTATGTAGAAAAACGTGACCCATATTCATAAATATCAAACCCAACAATGACAACAAAGAGATTCCAGAGTTACCAAAGCATCAACATTCATCTTCCAATACCAATGTGAAGAAACAAATTTCACTCCTGACTTGAGACAGGCAGTCACCCACAAAAGGCAACTGGAGGCTTTAAACCGGTCCTCTCAACCTTTTGTATTTGTGTCTTTTTGCCCAGAACCACTTCCTAGTAGTCAATATCCTATTCCGCAGTTCGAACTCTTTACTCTCCATAAGCTAACCTGTCCCTGTCTAACCTGTATATATATGGAATTACTATTGTCTATTTTGCACACGTTCCTCTGTAAAATTTTGACATAGGCTGTATCAGCCCAAATAAATTAAAGGGTCTTCAGCGGGTAACTACTCAACATGTTTCGGAGCCTTTTACCCGTACATGTCTCTCTGAGTTGCGGCTCCTTGCCTAAGCTAAATATTCAGCAAAGACAACCCACATAATAATGAATAAATATGAACGTGGCAATTGATGAATTAGCTAAATATGTAAAGTTTTGCTTGTAAATGCAGAGCTTCATTATGAAAGAAGAATACCTGTCAAACAAACCATAATTACCAAATTTTCATAGTACAGGTTCAGATAAGAACAATTTGACTTACCCCTGAACCAAAATGTACCCTTTCTAGCTGGACAGCTTATCCTAGTTAAACCATCCGCCAATGTTTAACTGAAGTGGAAACAAGCTGGGGCATTATATTCAGTCCCAGTGATTGTAAAATAAACAGTTGCAGCTAGACCACCTGTACAAACCAAGGAAAATCCTAACAAGGACTGCAACAATGTACATCCTGTACCAGAGATGTAAAACAAACTCCATGACGACACCTACTCCTCAAACAATTAAGCTCTATTTAACTGCCAACCCTGAGTCAATGTGTCAACTTAATGTGTCAGGTTTGTGACACTTGAGAAAATACTGTCAATTTTGAGTAATTTTTCAATAGTGAGTAAATGTGCATTTAGGCATGTCAGAAAAGAATGGAATCATTAGCATTGATGCCAAAAACATGCTATCAAAACAATTTTTCTTAACAGGATTTTAAGTACAATTAGGCAAACATGCAACTGTCGTAGGCCGCTTCTTGCTACCTGTAGCCCCTGGGGGTTTACCTAACAGAAAACATGTAAGCCTAAAATGTCTGATGGTGAATATTAAAACAGAAAGATGCCAAAAGATAAAGTTCAGTATCAAAACAGACAAGTCTAAAAACTGCAGATTATTGCGGCCAAACTTTCTAATAATCTTTGGATGTTAACAGTAGAATTATAGGGCAAGTCAGAAAAGAATGGAAGTCTTTTGTATTTATGTCAAAAGAATGCAATGAAAATATTAACCAGATATCAAGTACAATTAGGCAAGCTTGTAACTGTCGTAGGCCGCTTCTTGCTACCTGTAGCCCCTGGGAGTTTACCTAACAGAAAAAAAGCTAGCCTAAAATGTCAGAAAGGTGAACGTTGAAATATTCTTCATTAAATACAGACTATAGTGTTTCCAATATGTACAGGCCCAACCACTCAAAATCCAAATTTTATTACTTCTGCAAAAGATCAAGGAGAATTGGTAGGCCTATCACTATTTTGGTTCTTCTGACTAGTTCGTCAGCTGAGTTTATAGCAAAATAGAAAGTAGGCCTATATCGTTTTTGTGATATCTATGAATCTGGAATATTATCTAATTAATAAGTTAAGTGATTGAATCACTGTTGTAGAGTATCAAATGCAAGGAGCAAACTTCTACAAGTCCCTCCTTACAAGCGTGAGTACAAACATATCGTAATAAAGCGGCATTTACTTTTGTGACAAAAGGCAAAGCCACAAACAAATATATTCACTAATACAGTGTCTGTGCATTCAAAAAACTTCAGTTCACCATGATTTGTGAACTCTTTTCACAATGACCTTATAACCAATGCCCTATTTTATTATATCCTTATGCCACCATGTCTGTCACTCACTTTCAGTGTTTACACTGTTCCAGACACCCCCCCATATTTTTAAGTCCATCTAAATTTGTTATTTACAATGTATACGTAGGCTGTATATATAATATGCACCGCACCTAGTACTTCAATGCATGTACTGCAACAAACACTCGCAGTTTGCGACACACACGCACGCAAGCACGCACGCACGCACTCACGCACGCACACACACACACACACACACACCAAACTAGAAAGTTGTAAACATTATGGGCAACAACTTTTGTCCTTTGGTACTTCACATTCCATTAAGCTTATGGCCGGATGAAAATTTCAAAGTCCAAATGACCTTGACCTTTGACCTAAACAGGTCACATGTAAATTGCAAAAATGTACAATGTCACAATACCCACAATTTAAGCCCAACATAAACCAAATCAGATGAAAATTGACCAATTTATGGCAAGATGAAACTTTCAAAGGTCCAAATGACATTGATCTTGACCGATAGAGGTCATATGTAAATTACAAAAACGTGCAGTGTTACAAACATATTAATTGAAGTTGGATTGGTTACCTGTACCCATTATAGTTAAGAAGATATTGAAGATTTAAATTTTAAAATGGCCGTAATTTGCATAATTTTCAAAACTGTTGAAGGAAGGAAGGAAGAAAGAAAGGAAGGAAGGAAGGAGGGAAGGAAGGAAGGAAGGAAGGAAGGAAGGAAGGAAGGAAAGAAGGAAAGAAAGAATTCCTAGAAAAACAATATGTGGCACACAGACATTATTATCTTTATCCCATTATCCCCATAAAATATTTTCATACTTTATTGGGGGGATGCAGAGCCATGTCTCTGCCATGTGCTCCTACCAGGTACTAGGCTTCAATCATGGAACTACAATTTTTGTAATATAGGAACTTGGCACTTCTAAAAGTACGGTATCAGGGCCCCAAAAACTCGTATGTCCAATTGTCCGGACAAGTTACGAGAGGGCTGTATCAACAGCCCATGCTCAGCTGACCTGGTGATATATCAAATTTGTGGCTCTGTCAACTTGGGACAGGATCAAGGTCACCCATGTACTGAGTAAATCTGACATTTTGACCAGATCCCAGTTCAAGCAGTTTTTAAGTTACAGTGGAGAGTGAAATCCATGTATCTTACCCTGTGATCCCAGAAATGAGGTCAAGGTCACTAATGTACTGTCCCTCAATCTTAATTTATGTCATGTGTATAGAAAAATTTCTTGGAATGAGTTCAAGTGATAAGCATGAATAGATCATGTGACGTTAAACCCAGATATTTATGAGCTACCTGTGTTGCAATTGGATCATCAATATTTTTTTTCAACCAAAATAAAAAGGCAAGACAATTACTTCGAATACAAACAAAAAACAAACATAAAAAAAAAACAAATCGGAAAGTGTATGCCCATGGTATAAGTGAAAGACCAATAAATACCATTGCACCTTGCTGTGCAGGTAAACATTGGTCTCCGATGTCGACTTGGACCAAGACATTATTAAGTTTTCTACATAGCAAATTATTCAAGGAAAAAAAAACAAGATATGTTTGTAAAACATAGATGCCCCCCGCCCTCATTACCCTTGCCCTCACTACCCTATTGATAGTGGTAAATGGGGCACTCGTGACCTTACAAAATCAGTGAAGGTTAATCATACATCAATGTCAGAAAACTGTATCAAGGTCACCCATCTTCATTCTCAACCTAGTCTTTCTAGGGAACCATAAAGCTGTGCAATGTAAAAGTCATAGCTCTAAAGTACAAGTTATCATGCGGAAATCATGAAACCATATTAAGTAAAGTGGCTCTGTGACGTTTGGAATTTGGTCAAGGTCACTCATCTTCGATTAGCCCCGAATATGGACTATAATCTTGTACAATAGAAAAGTCCTAGCTTCAAAACCTCTTCAGTTATCAAGCAAAAACCAAAGTTAAATCAGGTGAATATGTGACCTTGGAATTTAGATCAAGGTCACAAAACTTTACATTTCTTTTAGCCCTTAACAAGGACTATATAGCGGTGCAGTATCCAAGTCCTTGCTCAAAAACTTCTTCAGTTATTGTACAAAAACCACAGGAAGTCTACTGTCTGTGTGTGACCCTCAAAACTGGGTCAAGGTCACCCATCTTCAAACTCAAACTAGCCCTTATAGAGAACCATAAAGCTGTGCAATATAAAAGTTCTAGCTCCAACGTATAAGTTATCATTCAGAAAGCATGAAACCATATTCAGTAAAGTAGCTCTGTGACCTTTAAAATGAGACCAAGGTCATCTATCTTCAAACTTCGCCTAGCCCCAAATATGGACTATAATCCTGTGCAATATAAAAGTACTACCTTAAAAACCTCTTCAGTTATTGTGCGGAAACCAAAGTTGACTCAGGTACCACTGTGACCTTGGAAATTAGGTCAAGGTCACCCATTTTCCAACGTTGCCTAGCTTTTGACTAAAATAATACACCAGTACAGTATCAAAGTCCTAGCTCGAAAAATTCTTGAGTTATTGTGCGAAAAGCACAGTCTTCCGACCGACCAACCGACCAACATGTGCAAAGCTATATGCCCCACCTTCTTCGAAGGGGGGCATAAAAATATCCAAAATCAATGGAGCATGACCATTTGAACAAATCTGGTTACTACTCTAAGCTACATTGCCACCAAGTTGCATGCAGAACTGCATTCAACCAAGTTGCTCTGTGACCTTGGAAATTAGGTCAAGGTCACCCATCTACAAACTTGACCTAGCCCCGAATACCGACACTTATCCAGTGCAATATAAAAGTCCTAGCTTAAGAACCTCTTCAGTAATCATGCGGAAACCAAAGTTAACCCAGGTACCAATGTGACCTTGGAAATTAAATCAAGGTCACCAAACTTTAAAATTCTTCTAGCCCTTAGCAAGAACTATAGACCTGTAAAGTGTCCCAGTCCTAACTTAAAAACTTCTCGAGTTATTGTGCGGAAACCACAGGAACTCTACAATCTCTCTGTGACCCTGAAAACTGGGTCAAGGTCATCCATCTTCAAACTCAACCCAGCCCTTACAGAGAACCATAAAGTTGTGCAATATCCAAGTCCTAGCTCCAAGGTATAAGTTATCATGCAGAGAGCATGAAACCATATTCAGTAAAGTGGCTCTGTGACCTTTAAAATGAGGTCAAGGTCATTCATCTTCAAACTTCCCCTGGCCCCAAATATGGACTATAATCCTGTGCAATATAAAAGTCCTAGCTTAAAAACCTCTTCAGTTATTGTGTGGAAACCTAAATTAACTCTGGCAGCACTGTGACCTTGGAAATTAGGTCAAGGTCATCCATCTTCCAACTTTGCCTAGCTTTTGACTAGAATGATACACCTGTATAGTATCAAACCTAAATTAACTCTGGCAGCACTGTGACCTTGGAAATTAGGTCAAGTTCAATCCATCTTCCAACTTTGCCTAGCTTTTGACTAGAATGATACACCTGTATAGTATCAAAGTCCTAGCTCAAAAACTTCTTGAGTTATTGTGCGGAAACCACAATCTACTGACCGGCTGACTGACTGACCGACATGTCCAAAGCTATATGCCCCTCCTACTTCGAAGGGGGGCATAAAAAGAGGAAAATTACTTCTGATACAAAACAATGAAACAAAAAAAAAAAAAAAAAACCTAGAAAAGAAGATCTGCTTCAAAGCAAATCTGTCTGTGTGCCTTCATAAGTTGTTAATATTAAATGCTACAACTTTTATCCTTTGGTACTTCACATTACATTAAGCTTATGGCTGCATGCAAATTTCAAAGTCCAAATGACCTTGAACTTTGACCTTTACAGGTCACATGTAAATTGCACAGTGTTACAATACCCACAATTTAAGCCAAACATGAACCAAATCGGATGAAAATTGACAAAGTTATGGCAAGATGAAACTTTCAAAGGGCCAAATGACCTTGATCTTTGCCCTTTTGAGGTTGCATGTTCTTATAAAAATGTGCACTGTTGCAATACCTGCAATTTGAGTCCAACATGATTAGAATTGGATGGAAATTGGCCAAGTTATGAGTGGATGAAACTTTCAAAGGTCCAAATGACGTTGACCTTTGACCTTTAGAGGTCACATGTACCTTTCAAAAATGTGCAGGGTTACAATTGCTACAATTTGAGCCCAACATGATCAAAATTGGATAAAAATTGACCAAGTTATGGCTCAATGAAAGCCACCATCGGAAGTGGCCATTGAGCTTGAAATGACCCTTGACCTTGAGATGACCTGTACCTGAAATGAACCTTGACCTAAAAAATGACATTTTGGCTTAAAATTGACCTTTTGACCTTGACATGACCTTAACATTTGAGATGACCTTTACCTTGCTATGATCGAACTCTTATACACTCTGAACCACATCTACAATAGTATATAAGATTTTATAAGATATTGAAGATTTAAAACTTTAATTAGCCCTCATTTGCATAATTTTGAAATGCATGACCTCTCATTATAAAAAGGCAAAACTTTATCTATAGAAGTATAATTGTGCCAAGTTTGGAGTTTCTACGTGTAGTACTTTTCAAATGAAATGTCGGACAAATTTGCCTGTAAAGAAGGAAGGAAGGAACGAATGAAAGAAAGAAGAAAGAAAGAAAGAATTGCTAGAAAAACAATATGTCTGTGTTGGCACACAGACATAAAAACACACACAAAACCCCCAAGAGTATGCTCCTAGTGATTGACCCAGTAATACCTGCGCTTGCGCTTCTGCAGGTAAACGTAGGTCTTTGATTCAAACCAAGACCTTATAATACATATTGTTTGTTTAGTGTTATTTTTTTCCTTTTTTACTCCAAAGAAAATTAATTCTCTTTCTTTCAGTTCCTAATTGGCGATTTTCGATGAAGTATATTGCATTACGTAGGAGTATTTTAGTGAAAGGATTGCGTTAAAATCCGATTAAAAAAAAAAAAATAAAACCAAAACCAAAAAAAAACAAAAACAAAAAAAAAAAAAAAAAACAAAAAAAAAAAAAAAAACAACCCCAAAAAGCCCCCAGCAGATCTAGAGAGGACCAGATGAAATTCTGAATTACTTGACTTATATGATTTGTTTGAAAAAATTGTTTCTATCTTAAGTTTATGTACATCAACTTTTGTTCTGTATGTAACTTATAAAAAAGAACAATGGATACTTCTGTGCTGGACTTTATGTGTGTGTGTGTGTTATCAGAGAATGTATGGTCGTGACCGATAATAGCATATAGGTATGAATGAAGGAGAGAGTGAGAGAAGGAGGCTTCTTTGTATAATAAATTTTATGTTTCGAAACTTACAGTTCCTCTGTTCAAATTTTCATACCGCATGTGCCATTATACCGAACACAGTGTGACACCTGAGGACCCGTCCAGACTGTTGTGCAGTATACGATTATGTCAATGGTGACAACGTTAAAAGATTGTTCTAATCCATTGCAAATGCATTTGGCTGGTGTGGTACACATCAATGTGAAATTACAAGTACAATCCTTCATAATTTTTAAAAATAAATCCATGATATTGTTGTCGAGAAATACCTGTTGGTAAAATTCTTTTTTGCTTACAAAATAGTGTGAGGGAGGGAGAGAGAGAGAGAGAGGAGGGAGGGAGGGAGGGAGGGAGAGAGAGAGAGAGAGAGAGGGAGAGAGAGAGAGAGAGAGAGAGAGAGAGAGAGAGAGAGAGAGAGAGAGAGAGAGAATTATACCTTGCACAATTTTGTGAAATACAGAACAGTCAAGTTCATGAGAAAATTTTATAGTGCCCAAAGAAAATTGATGACGAACAGAATAACATAAATCTTTGACATTGTAGACAATAACAGCTTGATAAGTAACGGAAGTCCCAGACACGTCTTCCTCCCAATATGTGCAGTCAAGAGCTACCAGTGCAGACAAAATTTTATCACGAAGTTAGCGCGAAACGTAGTTAATATGCCTTTTTGCTTTTTTTTCTCTCTCTCTTTCTCTCTGAAGTTGCTGTCGTCTTTACTGATCTTAATTAACGGCACATTTGTCCCTTGAATTTGATTACCTATCCTCCCCCCAAAAACACCTCAGAGCGTTTATAATATGATAATGATACTCCGATTCAATCTTGACAGATTACAAACACAACTGATAAAGCATCCATTTATGACTTGAATATATACCATTTCACAGAAATGGGTGGCTTCTTTGATCTTTTTTCGGCAAGTCCGACAATTGGGCAATGCTCTATACCTGAGACCTGTTCAGAATGAATGCAGCAAAGTCCTCATCACTTGCATCCCCAAGACTGACCTTGTCCCTCTTTTACAACCCGTTATCGCTCCTTATTTTCAACACCAATGAAAACTGTGTGTGTTTGTCTTATTTTGTCACACGCAGCTCGGGCACGTTTCTTTTCGCTGTCAGTGGCATAATTTTCTTGGTCCCATGATTGTCCACAACTTCACAGGAAGCAGACGAAAAGCTAGCATAGACCGAAAACATAAGCTGAACGCATGCGCGAGATCTGTATGTAAACGACTTTGTTGAGAATTCCCTGCCACACTCCGTTTGAATATTCAAGTTCCATCTGTGGCTTACTGATGGAAGTTGCGATGTTTTAACTGCCGAAAAAACTCGACAACCCAACAAACAACTTCAGAAGGAAAACATGGTTATAGTGGTTTGATTTCCACATTCATTGCACTAAAGTTGGATCATATTGATAATTTGGGTCCACTACGTCGTGGAAGGCAACTTTAAGTTATAAACATTAAAAGCAATTCCCATGTTAAACTTTCTTATTAAAACTTTTTTTAAAGATTTAAAAAAAAAAACAAAAAAACCTAAAAAATTTAAAATATCACTGGAGCATGGCCATTTGAAGAAACTTGGTAGAGATCCACCAAAGGTACATTGCCACTAAATTTGAAGTCACTCTGACTGACAGTTTCTTTGGAGAAGTCCAAAATGCAAATTGGCATTACAATGTGCCTTGACTTACATAATAATCAATAGGAAAAGTGCATTTACCGACAAGTATCCCAACTGAAAAAAATAATGTTGAGAGAACGGATTACCCTCAGCACCAACAATTTTTTTTTCCTCAATTCTGCATTTTTTTTTTTTTGGTGAGACTTCGCAGGAGAATACTTCACATACATTCCATGTTGTTGTCTATGAAATGAAAGAGCACTTTTAAATGTGTTCTTGGGGCAGGTCCTGCTGACGGAGGCCACTGTACTGTGTGTCGCTCATTCAGCCATTTAATACATGCTTCAAATTTTCACAACAAGTTTACAAATCATGAGAGGAAGCTGGTTTTCAATAGAAATGTGGTCCACTGTAATGTGCATCTCCGAAAAAAAAAAATTGGTGAAGCTGTGTTGGATCATTGTTAAGATATTAAGGTAACGTTGTCCCCTTGTGCACCACTCAGACGGCCTCCATATAAATACTTTTAAGTTTCATAAAAAATTTGAAAATAATCAGAGAAAGCTGGTTTTAGATAAGGTTCAGTCCATCATAAGATACATGTACATCTCTGACAAAACTTTGGTAAAGCTGCAGTCAATATTTTTTTAAATATCTCGGTAATGTTGTCAGGGTTGACCCCATACATTAAAAATTTCACAAAAAGTTTTTAAAAAATCTGAGGAAGCTGGTTTTCAATAGGAACCTGGCCCATCATAAGGTACTTCTGTGACAAAAATTTTGTACAGCTACAGTGAATATTTTTTAAAATATTGCGATAACATTGACAAGACGGACTGACGATGAAGGTGGCACTTTATGTGCCAGGGGTCAAAATCAGATATTCACAGCAGTGCCACATACTGAACAACTTTGTTTGACCCTTTCACAAGGAACGTATCCACAACGTTTCAGCTTAATCTGAGTGACCGTTCTGGAGAAGTCGAAAATAGCAAAAACAATCCCCCCAACATAAACAAGTAGCCGCTGACTCTAGCCATAGTAATCATGGTGGTAAATACACAAGATGTACATTGGTATATTATATGAACTTTATTAATTAATTAATCAATGAAAGTAATTAGCCACGCAAAACAGTGCCTATGCACACCTACTACCTAAGGTCTATTAGCCATAAAAATTTCAAAGGGTTGGTATTAATAGTTTAGAAAATATGGCCAGGACAAATCTTGAGCTTGCTTAACAAACTTTGTTAATTAATCAATTAATGAAAGTAATTAGCCACACAAAACAATGTCTATGCACACCTACTACCTAAGTTCTAGCAACCATAAAAAATTCAAAGGGATAGGATTAATAGTTTAGAAGATATGGCCCGGACAAAATTTGTCTTCCTTAAAGAACTTTGTTAATTAATTAGTTGATGGAAGTTATTAGCCACACAAAACAATGCCTATGCACACCTACTATCTAGGGTCTACCCACCATAAAAAAAAAATCAAAGGGCTGGCATCAATAATTTAGAAGATATGGCCCGGACAAAATTTGTATTGTAGCTTGAGCTTGCTTAATGAACTTTGTTAAATAATTAATTAATGGAAGTAATTAGCCACACAAAACAATGCCTATGCGCATCTACTACCTAAGGTCTACCCACCACAAAAAATTCGAAGAGGTAGCATTAATAATGTAGAAGATATGGGCCAGACAAAATTTGTTTCGGACGGAAGGACGGACAGACACACGGACGGTGCCCATTACCATATCCCCTCCCCCACTTCGTGGGCTGGGGATAATAAAATTGCAGCAACACCTGGTGAACAGTTTTGTTGGAGATTTTTTAAGATTTGGCCCCACAAAAGAACAAAAAAATTCATAAAAGATCTAAAAATCACTGGAGCATGATCATTTGAACAAACCTGGAACACACTCACCCATGGTACATTGCCAACAAGTTTGGAGTCAATCTGACAGACTCTTTCGGAGAAGTCGAAAATGCATTGTGGGTTAGACACACTACCGGAGATTTTAATTCTCACAGAAACTGTCAGTCGCAAAGAAGGCATTTGAGTTGGATATGAAAGTGAATCATGGCCACGAAGCTTTCCGCAACGTTTGCAAGTTGCATAGATAACAAGAGGATCATGATTATCCTGTGCTCTGCTGACTGGAATATGCTTTCACAATATTGCAACACAAGCACTGTTGTCAGTATAGTTATATACATGTACAGTGGCAGCAAAGTTTGATATATCATTCATCAAAAAAAAAAAAAAAAAAAAAAGGAAAAAATTTCAGCGCCACCTGGTGGCCAAAATAGGAACTAGGTGACTCCAGGTAACCCTATGTGCAATATCAAAGTAATTGGCCAAGTAGATCTTGACATGAAGATCTTTTTTTTTCCCAAAAAATCTATTAAGAATTTCATAAAAAAATAGAACATAGGGCCCATGGTCCTAATGCTCTGCTGACATTGTGGCTATATTGCACCTGTTCATTTCAAAGTTGTGAGTTCTCAAGTGGCTTCTGAACATATAAAGCTTATGTGCATTTAACGTAAAAATTGTCCACCAGATAGCACGTTGCTCCACAAGTAATAATAGCTTATTTTGATTATGTAATACAAGAGGCCCATAGGCCTGCTTGGCGCTGTGCTGACAGAGCCATTGAAGTCCAAGTTACAGGCATGGTGACCTCCAAGAAATAAGTCAACGTCACTGATATTATATACAATTCTAGCTTTGGACATTGTCTATACATCCTATAAATTTGGCAAGTCTAATCCAATTACTTTTCAAGATATGGAATTTTATAAGATATATCTAAAAAAACACTGGCTCATAATTTATAGCAAAAAGTAGATGGCACCACTAGTATCATTAGCAACTTAGACTTTGACCTCTCCCACATTCGCAATTTCATGAGAATCTGCCAAAAATGAAGATGCTACAGTGTTCACAAGATTTTCATATTTTGACCCCTATTTTGCATAATATTGTAGGTGGCGCCACCAATATCGAAAAGAACCTAGAATTTTATACCCCTATAAGTCCTGAAAGTTATATTGGGATAACTTGAAAGCTGTGGACAGTATTGCGGTCACAAGATTTTCACATTTTGACCTGTATATTACATAATACTATAGGTGGCTGCATCAACATTGATGTCAACAAAGATTTTTATACACTTTATAGCTCCTCAACGTTATATGGGCGTATCTGAAGAATTGTGGGGTGCAGAGCATTCACGAGATGACCCCAATATTCAAACTGGCCATTTGACCTTGACCTTCAACTTGGATTAAAAAATTGTTACTGTTCAAAATATGAGCCCCACATCCACCTTTCCCTATATAGTCTGTTTGTTCAAATGGGGTAATAACTTTTCCAGTTATTGACAAAAAACAATTAACTTGGACAAACACTAACCACCATAATTACCGGGTCACAGTGACCCAAAAAGGAGGTCACCAAGTAGAGTTTTATGTATTATGTAATCAAGTATAATTTTTATCTGGAGGCTCAATTCTCCATGCCACTGAAGTCCAAGCTACACCCGGCCATTACAAAATCATCTTTTCAACTTTACAGGCATGACGACCTCACAAAAATACATCAAAGTCATTGATATTACATAGCATTCTACCTTTGGCCATGGTCTTTATATCATATAAATTTGGCAAGTCTACTCCAATTACTTTTTCAAATATGGAATTTTACATCTGAAAACACATTTTGGCTCATAATTTCCGTCAAATTATAGGTGATGCCACTAGTATCATTAGCAACTTAGACTTTGACCTCCCTTACAATCCCAAAAATTAAAGATGCTAGAGTGTTTACAAGATTTTCACATTTTGACCCCTATATTACATAATACTGTAGGTGGTGCCACCAATAGCGAAGGGAACCTAGATTTTCATACACCCTACCAGTCCTGAAAATTATATTGCGCTAACGTCAAAATTTTGTGAGTTATTGCGCTCACAAAACAAAAGTTTACTGAAGGACAAACAGATGGATGGATGGACAGAAAGACAGAGAGACCGACATGAGAGATGCTATAAGCTTTGCGACCTTTGGTCAGCAGAGCTAAAAATTATTGCATCATCATCTCCTTTGCAAACTTGGTAGAGGTCCACCTGGGGAACATCCAATGCAAAATCAAAACATTCCAAGCACTGGTTTTGAGAAGTCGAAAATGTAAATACAATAACCATATACTGTACAGTGGTAACACTTACCTATGGTCCCAAAGTTTGATTTCCCATAATTTCATCAAAAATTAACACATCCATATAATTTTAGCAAACTTCCATTGTCTAAAGTCAAATTATACTCTGATAAAATTTTAAGAAACTCTGTTAAGCCATTCTGGAGAAGAAGTCAAAAACAGCCTTAACACACAAAAAATTCATAAAAAAATAAGAAAAAAATGTAACATCACCTGGTGGAAAAATAGAAAATAGAAAAATTATTGCATTATCATTTCCTTTGCAAACTTGGTAGAACATCCTGGGGAACATCCATGTGCAAAATCAAAACATTCCAAGCAGCAGTTTTTGAGAAGTCAAAAATGTAAAAAGTCTAATGACAGATGGACAGACTGACGACGGATGCAAACAGATACCCCGAATTTGAAAGATAATTCGGTTATCTATTAGTAATACTTACCTCTGGACCACTATAGCTGATTCCCTGCCATTTTGGCTTGTCAGCCAGGTTTTTCAACCGAAAAAAGTTTTTGGCTGGCCTGTGGATCCGCATGGAAGCCCCACCAGGGGCCGGCGTCTCATGGAATGCCGCGCATGCGCACCAGTTTTTTCCCTTAGATAACTAACTGGCGGGGACGGTTGGGTTGGGCTTCTGAGTGGTCCAGAGGTAAGTATTACTAACAGATAACCGAATTATCTTTCAAATTCGGGGTATCTATGGTGTAATACGAAACCTCTGGACCACTATAGCTGATTTACCAGCGGTCCGGAGGTGGGCGTTTACACCAAAAATCTATCAGTATCAAACCCCTACAGGTCAGCCAACGTACCATGTACGGACCTACACTCAACGGAGGCTCGGGCGGTGAACCGGTCACCCTGCCGATCCTTCGTGAAGACTTCCGGGCGGGAACGTACCGGACGTGTTGCGCCCTCAGTCCTCCAACCTACCACAGTTAAGGGAAGAAGTGAATTCTGGACTTACCCCTCAGCCCTGCTTGTTCTGTTCGGCTTAAGCTCTGGCTCCCAATAAATCGGCACCTTCCGTCAAAGCTCCCAGGTAAACTCCGCCGGGTCCGCAGTGTGAGTCCTGAACACGTTCACTTCCCCACGCCAAAGGACGCCGTTGCCGTATGTCGTAGTGTCATAAGGCCGCCCTTAATTTCCGTCAGGTCCCGGAGGTAGAAGCTCGTGAATGTATTGTGAGACTTCCACCTGCACGCCCGCATTATGCTTGGCAGAGATACATTGCGGAGCAGGGACCACGAAGCGGAAAAGGCCCTGATATCATGCGCCCTGACCCTTTGGACTCGCATGAGCGCCTCTGAGTTGGACGCGACCTCATAGGCCTTCAGGACGGTCGCTTTCAACCATGCGGACACGGTATTAGCGCCGATTTGACCAGACTCGGTTGCCTTAAGAGGCAAAAAGAGAGGCCTCCTACCCTTGCGGGTGGGTTTGGTCCGATCCAAATACCATCTCAAGGCCCTTACCGGACATAGCGTCCGGTCGGGCTCCGATCTATGCAGAGTCGGAGCCATCGCCTGGATAGTAAAGCCTGTGAAGGTCGTGGACGGGTCGGTTACCACATGATTCTTGGCCAAGAAGCCCAAGTGGGGTTTCAAGGTCACGGAGGATCTATCCTCCGACCAAGCGGTCTCTTGGACGTCTAGCGCATGCAGTTCACTCCTGCGTGCGCCCCACGCTAGAGCCAGTAAGAAGACTGTCTTATACATCAGCCATTTCAGGGGAACTCGCTTCATGTCCTGTTCCTCAAAAGGCGACTTCCTTAAAGCTAGTAACACGAGACTTAAATCCCACTCTGGGAGGAGATTGCTCGCGACCGACCTATCGACAAAGAAGCTCTGAATGAGAGAGGATAGGTGTGGGTCGGAACCCAATGAAGACCCCCCGTTTCTTACTGAGCGACGCTGCAATCGCAGTTCGGTACCCTTCGACCGTGCGCGGATTCAGCCCTTTCTCCTGAAACAAGTACAGAAGAAAGTCGGCTATGTCCGACACTGTCGCCTCCCAAGGGTCTAGCCGATGGCCCGCACACCATTCGGCGAATCCCTTCCATCGGGAGTCGTAAATCTTCAAAGAAGACCTGCGAAGCCTACCTCTAGCGATCCGATCCGCCACGAGACCTGAGAACCCCGCATCCTGGACCTGCTGTGCGACAATCTCCATGCGTGAAGGTTGAGCGCCTGCGGATTCCGATGGAACCGCGAGGTCCTGGGTTGCACCAGTAGTGTTTCCCAGAGCGGAAGTCAGAGTGGGGCCTCTACGCTGAGCTCCAGAAGGTCCATAGCCCAATCCTTCCTGGGCCACCAGGGGGCGACCATTATGATCTCCACCTGCTCGTCCCGGACCTTGCGCAACACTTGCGGGATCAACGGGAGAGGCGGGAAGGCGTAGGCCCACATCCCATTCCAGTCGATCGCTAGCGCGTCGACCACGAATGCTAAGGGATCTGGGACCGGCGACACAAAGACTGGCAATTTGTGGTTCCACCGGTTGGTGAACAGGTCTAGATGGGGTGTGCCCCATCTCGCTCACATCGCTTGCACTACTGTGGGGTGTAGGGACCATTTGGTCCCTATCACCTGACCCTTGCGGGATAACTGATCTGCGACCACATTGAGTTGGCCGCTGATGTGTCGGGCTAAGATCCGTATGCCGTGGGCCATGGACCACAGCAGGATCTTTTTCGCCAGTGCAAACAACCGTTTGGACCGGGTTCCGCCATGCCTGTTCAGGTAGGCGACCACCGTCCGGTTGTCGGACATCACCGTGATGTCCTTGCCCACCACCTGGTCGGCGAACTCGAGCAGGGCTAACCGCACTGCCTCGAGCAATTGATGTGATAGCTGCTCCAAGGCGTCGGCCAGTTGCCGGATGCCAGCACGGACCCCATGTGGGCTCCCCATCCCAGTTTGGACGCGTCCGTGAAAATGACCAGCTGGGATTTGAATGGCCTGAGAGTCTGCCCTATCATGACATTCTCCCTGCTGGACCACCAGCGGAGGAGAAGCTTGTCGCGAGGGCTGACCGAGACCATCGCTCCCAAGCGTTTGCTTTTCCACTTGTCCATTAGGGACATGTTGAGTGGCTTCCGGTGTAACCGGCCTAAAGGGACCTGAGTGTCCATGGAGGACATCGTCCCGAGCAGGGAGAGCCATCGCCAAGCGGTCTGCCGCGTCGATCTGCTGAACTGCTTGATCAAGCGTATCAGTCGTTCCAACGGTCCTCGGACGGTCGGCACTCGAATCGCACGAGGTCGAACCGGATACCTAGGAAGATAAACACCTGGCTGGGCGTCAGATTCGACTTGAGAAAATTGAGCACTAGGCCCAACCTCTCGCAGAGATTGATCAGGAAGTCTCTGTTCTTCAACAACAACCTCCTGGTCCCCGCTCGAAGCAACCAGTCGTCCAAGTATGCGTGCATACGTATGCCCCTCTTGTGAGCATGGGCCACCACCGCCTGTGCCACTCTCGTGAACACTAGCGGTGCCGTGGCCAGGCCAAACGGAAGCGCGCGGAACTGGTATACCCGGTCCGCAAAAGCGAATCGCAGGTACTTCCGGGACCCTCGGGCCATCGGGACGTGTAAATATGCGTCCTTCAGATCCAGGGTCACGGCCCATTCCTTGGGCTGTAGAGCCTTCATGATTCCGTTCGTCGTTTCCATGTGAAAGTGCGGGTTTTCCAGGAAACTGTTCAGATGCGACAGATCTATGACCGGTCGCCATCCGCCGTCCTTCTTGGGCACCAGAAAGAGTCGACTGTAGAAGCCTGGAGATTTGTGGTCTAAGACCGGCTCTACGGCTCCCTTGTCCAGCAACTTCTGTACCGCTTTGTGGAATTCGGTCCTCTTCGGCTCTGTCGCGGGCGGCGCGAATTTCCAAGGGACACCGGAGAGGGGCGGACGTTCTTTGAACGGTAGTATGTACCCGTGCTCCAAAAGTCCTCGTACAAACGAGCTTCCCGTCACGGTAGACCACTCGTTGCGGAAGTCGGCTAGCCGACATCCGACGTACGAG
Source organism: Hermodice carunculata (assembly GCA_964020975.1). NCBI lineage: Eukaryota > Metazoa > Annelida > Polychaeta > Eunicida > Amphinomidae > Hermodice > Hermodice carunculata. The sequence continues at coordinate 348,702 of OZ026629.1, read as the reverse complement.
GAGTCGCGGAAAGACCCTACCGTACAAGGACGAGCGCTGCCCGGCAAGTCATTGGGCGTCGGGCTCGCCCGGGCCAGGAAAGGACTTGCGTCCCTTCCTAGACTTGGGGGCCTTCTTGCCCTTAGCCGCCTTAGCACTCTTAAGCGCCTTGGCCTTTTCGATTCGCTTCTGTGTGAAAATCTTGGGGGTGCACTTTCGCGACCTCTCCTGGCCTTGCACTTTGGCAACTTTAGAGACCGCGGAGGCGATATCCACCATCGCTTTCTGCGTGGTTTCCTGCGCCTCCTGTTGGCGGGCCGCAAGGATGCGCTTAGATGCCTCCTCCAAGCTTCCTCCGAAAAGGTAGTTGGAGAAGAGTGGCGCGCACCTCACATTACGCTCCTCTGTGGCCGACAGGTTAGATGCAGCCATGCATGCATCCCGCCTTTCCAGCCTCAGGTTGGCCTCACTGGTAACGGCGATCCTGAGCATGTGCTCTATCGCCATTCCCCTAGCTGCTTGGAGCTGAAGGTTCAAATTGAGCCAATCCTTGATCGGCTCCGAGACCAGCTCCGAAGCGAGAAGCTTCCGAGTAATCTCGAGCGAGGCCGCTGAGGAGTCGTCAAGATAAGACCCTATCATTACCAGCTGACGGGCGTCTTCCTCAAAACGTACGAGGTGGCCAATGGGAACAGCATAGGTTGTCTGCATGTAACGACAAATGGCTTCCCACTCAACGTCTACCTGGGTGGCCTTAGGATCGTAGATGTCACTAGGAATACCGTAGCGAGTCATCGTGGCCGAGGGTCGGCGTAAAAGCCTGCCCTTAGGCAAGGCTTTGGCTGTGGGCGGCGACTGATGCGACCGCGCGCCCCGCAACTCCCGATCAACAGTTCTAAATGCCTCATCCACGTAGGGCGAGAACGGCAAACTGGTCATCGAGAGTCCAGAAGCCTCGGCCCCCTCCATGGTGACAACGGAGAGGGCGCGCCGCTTCGTCTCAGCAGGAAGCGGGGGAACCACCAGAGAACCTCCTAACATAGACATTATTTGATCCCTGGTTCGCCGAAAGAGAGAGCCAGTCTCTTTTGTCTCGGTCGCTGGGGCATCCTCGAAGGTCAGCTGCCTCTGAGCCGCCGGTGCCAATGACTCTGTCATTGCATCATCGCTCTCCGTGGGAAGTGGACGATGCATAGAAGGATCAGACTCGTCAGCCCAATCCATGCCTGCGGCGTCATCATCTTCGTCCAACAGGGAGTCACCTCGCTCTTGAGAGCTATCCCTGGGACGGATTGGACGGCCACGTTCATTCAAACCACTTTCCAAAGGCAAGACCGGACCTCTGGGAACATTCCCTACTGCACCGGATCTCGTCGGCACAAGAGAGCCGGGATCCACCGGTAATAAACCGGAAGTCACCGGTTCGTACTGCGAAGCCGATTGTGCCGGTACCAGTACAGCCGGTGCACCATCTGCAACGATGGCTACACCGGAAACTTCGGCCGGAATGCTGGCGGCCTGACCCACATTTACCGGACCGGTGCCCGGAACACCAGTAGTTTGACCAGTGTTTACCGGACCGGGACTGGGTGCTACAGCTGTAGCCTCGGTTTCCCGGGCACTTCCCAACGAAGGACGCCATGCGGCCTCTGGTTCTACCGGAAAGGCGGATGGAGACACCGGAAGTGCCTGCTCCTCGCCTATCACCGGTAAGGATACCTCAGCTTGAGACAGAACCGGCGAAGTACCGATAACCCGGGACTCCTCCGATGGAACTTGTGTCTCGGCCGGTTCACCGGTAAATACCGGTGTAACATCGCCGGACTGAAAGTCCACCAGATGAGCATCCGCGGGCTGTGCTGGAACTGCGGATGCTTGTGCCTGCTGTTGCCGGCAGAAAATCGCCATGGTAGTCGACACCATCGACTGCATGGACTTCATAGCCTCCAGCATGGCACTAACATTTGGATCCAAAGCCGGAGCTTTGGCCGGAGCTTTTACCGGGGATTCCCGTTGGGAGCCCTGGTGCTTACGTTTCCTTGAGCTACCACTAACATCCCTATGGGGTGTATGCCCGGTATCCTTCCGGGGAGTGTGCCGGTGTTTACCGGCTTGCTCCCGTTGGGAAGAATATTCACGGTGACCGGTGTGATACCGGTGACCGGCAGCATGCTCCGGTGAGCGCGGGGATCTACCGGTCGAAGCTGGAGAAGTCACCCGTGCAGCCACAGATTTCTTTTTAGTCCCGGACCTACGACGGCGCCGGGTCTCCTGAAAATCGAACAGGTCCCATTTATCTGCCGTCCAGCTCCGACAGTGGTCACATGGCGTTCGCCTGGTACATTCATGACCATTGAGAGCCATTCTACATGTTCTACAATGGGAATGTGAGTCCCAATTGCCCATAAAGTGCCCGCTCACATCCTGTTTCTGTCCAGGATTCGAGCTGGGACGGGGCTGGGTTGGTATCGCAGGCAAAGAATGCACAGATTCAGCCGGAGAAGCCTCACGGTTACTCCGGCGCAACTGTTCTATCAGGAACTTGCTTCTTTCCTGTTGTTTGCGTAGCCGATCTGGATCGTCCGCCATCTTGGATGGTGGTCACAGTCGAAATAGGCTCAAGAAAAAAGTTGCAAAAAACAAGTTACAAAGTTTCTACGCAACGTTTAGCGGATTATTTGTAACCCAGAACGCTACTCACAGGTCCGTAGGCGTGTGTCAGACGAACTATTGTTCAGAACTCACATTACAAACTCGCAGAGTAGCCCCTGTAGGAATCTAGAACTAGTCCAGATACGAGCCAGGGAAAAAACTGGTGCGCATGCGCGGCATTCCATGAGACGCCGGCCCCTGGTGGGGCTTCCATGCGGATCCACAGGCCAGCCAAAAACTTTTTTCGGTTGAAAAACCTGGCTGACAAGCCAAAATGGCAGGGAATCAGCTATAGTGGTCCAGAGGTTTCGTATTACACCATAGATTCAAATAGTTCTGCTGACTGACAAGTCAGCAGAGCTAAAAATGAAGATGGGCTGAACATAATCAAATTACCGCAAGTTTGGGGTACGTTTTGACCAAGGGTAGATTTTTCTCTTGTTGTTTTGACCTGCGTATTTTCAACTTCGGTACAAGCAAGAAATTTTTGCAAATGAAACACCGACATTGGCGGTTCTCTTGTGGTCTACTCACCATAATGACAAGACATGGCATAATTTGCTGGTACAAATTTATTCTTCAAAGGAATTTGGCAAAAATTGCTGCTTGGCGCATGACTTTTATCTCATTATCCCAGGCAGCAAGACACACAAAAATTGCGTGTTTCTCAAATATTTTAAGGCTTGCTATGTACTAAAACCTATACTTGACACTGAACAATGTGAATAACAATACAATGTCAAATGTATTTAAACAACAAAGAACGTATAAATGGAACTCTTTTGATGCTCTTTTTCACCAAATTGAGTGCGTTGGTCAGGCTTCCGGTTCCACATGTAACTTGAGTGGCAAGGGTCAGTTCGTGTTTTTGAACTGGGCAATGTTGAAAAATATGTTATCTATTGCTACATGTGTTACTGCATCTGCCCCAGAGACATGTAACTGCAAAACTGTGAGCACATCATCAGGTTTTCTCATCAGCAATGTTATGTAAAGCAGTAGGTAAGAAATTTCCTCCACACAGTTTGCTCCACTTACCAGTTTCTGTTGCTCCCCCTCTAACTGTCGCACATTGCCCTGCAGTCCGTTGGCCTGCAGTTCAAGCTCCTTGTGGCGAAGGACAATTTCCTTGGCCTTAGCCAGAAACTCTGCTGGTGTACTGGCATTGATGCCCAGCTGAAAGCAACCACTCATCTTTAATAAACAAACAGAATGGTATTAGTTGACACCAAAACCTTGACCCATGTTAGTCGGCACACTTTCTGCAGGTATCTGTACAGAAGTGCAGAATATGCACTAAAAATAGAATTTACAATTAAGACCACATCATGAACAGACCATTTGTTTACTAAGACCATCAAGTCCTGTTTTCATTTATCCTTCAATTCTATCCCTATTAAGATCTTATTTTTCAGTTCCTAGGTGGTTTTGACAGGATATTCCACAGTTTTTGGTGCAGATATTGAGTGTCAAGTATCAGTGTTGTCACAGAAATGCTAGCAGTAGAGATACCTCTGGTTGTACACACACAAGTTAGTAGTTATAAAGTTCAGCCAGTCAATTTGTCCTTTTTTTTTAAAACTACTTTACAGATACACACAATCTTCTACATTTTACTTGTCTTGATCCAAGTCAATTAGCAAGGCAGTCCATTACTTGGCTGTTGCAGAATAAAGTCTAAAATTTAGGGGAAAAAAGTCAAGAGGATTGTGACAGTGTGATATAGTATAAACTAGGAGACAGAGACAAGTGATGACACTGGCTGTGTGTTGCCCTACCTCACTGAGTCTAGTTTTCAGCTGCCCTAAACTGTCTGTCTGTAGATTGTTGATCTGTTTCTCCAGGTGAGCTGCCCGTGCTTGCAAATCCTGGTTGCGATCCTGGGACAAATATATGAAGAAAGTATTTGAAACTGGGCACATATAAATATGTTTGTGTCTCTTTTTTTTCAATTTGTGATAATACTTATGCTTTGAGATGCGTTGCTTTCCACCAAAGAGCTCCACTATGACAAACAAACAATGGAGGGCCTTATATATTGCATGACAGCACTTGTTTTAATAGTTTACCGTGGCTGCTGGTCAAATGTCATCTGCTTCATTTTTTTTACTCATTCCAATATAAACAAGTAGCTGCTGACACCAGCCATATCCCCTGCCCACAATAATCATGGAGGCAAATACACATGATCTACCTTGAAACATGTTGTGACCACGTTTAATGAACTTCCATTAAATCCTTCTGTAGATATTGCATAGAACAGAATTCTATTTGAAAGGTCTTGTGATCTTGACGCTTATTGATCTTTGTTAATTTATTAATCATGGAGGATAGTTGGCCATGTAAGATTATGTTTATGCACTTCTTCAATATAAAAAATACCCACATGGCAAATTTTGACAGGGTCATTTACTATACTTTCTAAGAAAATGTGTGGACAAACTATGCAGGTAATTTTGACCTGCTTAACGATCTGTGTTAATTAATAAACAAAAGTAATCAGCCAAACAAATTCATGCTTATGCACACCTCCCACCTGGAATCTATCTACCATGAAAAATTCAAGGGCTAGCATTTATAGTTCCAAGGATATGGCCTGGACAAAATTGTTTCACATCTGGAGGTTGTTTGATGAACTATGTTGATTAAAAATGCAAGTAATTGGCACACAAAACAATGCCTATGCACACCAACTACCTTAAATGAAACATATCTGTTAATTTCAAGCATTAATCGCCCTGACTAAATTATGCAGATGATTTTGAGGTGGTTAACCATCTTCGTTAACTAATTAACAAAAGAAAGAAACCAGAATAAGTTTAATCCTATGCACACCTCCTACCTAGGATCTACCAATCCTGAAAATTTCAACGGGCTAGCATTTATAGTTCCAAAGATATGGCCCGGACAAGATGGTTTCTGAAATGGATGTTGCGTAATAAAATTTTGTTAATTAATTGATTTAATAAATGTCAGCAATTAGGCACACAAAACAATGCCTATGCACACATACTACCATCTACCAACTCTATACATTTCACAGGGGCCCACAATTTTTTTTTCCTCAATTCTGCATTTTTTTTTTGAGACTTCACACAAGTCACAATACGAAGTAGCTGCATCAAACATTTGATGATGCTGTGATGAATCCTTCTTGAGATATTACAGTAACAAGATTGTCCCCTTGTGCACCACTCAGACGGCTTTCAAATGAATACATGTACTTCAAAAGTTCCGTAAGTTTAAAAATAAGAAGCTAGTTTTCAATAGGAATGTGGTCCATTTAATATAATGTGCATGTCTGATAAAAATTTGTGAAGCTGCAATGCATCCTTGTTGAGATGTTATAACGTCGTCCCCTTGTGCGCCGCTCAGACCACCTTCAAATAATTACTTAAAAATTTCATTAAAAAAAGTTATAAATGCAAAAAGGAAGCTGGTTTAAATAGGAACCTGGTCCATCATAAGGTGCATATCTTAAAAAAAAAAATGGTTAAGCTGCGGTCAGCAATTTTTGGGATATCACGGTAACGTTGTCAGGGTTGAAGCCACTCAAACCGCTTTCAAATAAATACATGAAAAGTTTCATAAAAAAAAAATGTAAATAACCAGGAGGCTGATTTTCAGTAGTAACCTGGTCCATTAAAAGGTGCATCTCTGTTTAAAAATTGATAAAGCTACGGTGAATAATTTTTGAGATATATAGCAGTAACATCGTCAGGGTTGACGCGAATAAATACATTAATAAAAAGTTTCGTAAAATTTTTTTAATTAATCAGGAGAAGCTGCTTTTCAATGGGAACCTGCTCCATTATAAGGTACATATATGATGAAAATTTGGTAAAGCTACGGTGAATATTTAAATATCCCAGTAAAGTCGACAAGATGGACGACACAGGGGACGTCAATATCCTCCCGCACTTCATGTCCGGAGGGTTAAAATGGGGATGGAACACTGACAAGGGCATATGAGACTGCAATGATTATACATGAATAAAGATGTGCTCTTTCAATTGTATGCTGTTTTTTTTTTAATACGTAAACCAAACTGAAGAGTTCAAAGATGCAGGTATTATATGTGAAGAATCACATCCCACGGCTTACAATGCAAAAATTATTTCCTGATACTCTTCTCCTATTTCTCCCCAATGGCTGCAGTTTTCTGCATGAGTTGTGTATTAATTTACTTTTCGTTTCTTTCTTCTTTCCCCCCTTGATCCTAATGAGACCATTCTGTGCATACGAAATGAGATGATGCGTACTGTGTAGTCCTGTACCCAGGACTGACTGTACCATTTTTGTATTAGGGGGGTTAGCTCTGATACATTTGACTTTGTGTTGTTGTGTGACAGGCTTCCATGGGCCTTGGGCTTACATTATCAAATATGCCCGCGGTAATATATATATATATATATAATTTGATTTCTTACACATGTGGACCATTTATCTGCTCAGCACTTTAGAGTTTTGTTTACTTATTAAAAAAAAAAAAACAGCATACAATTAAACTTACATGTAACACAGAAATAAAGCAATCTCCTACAAGTGGTCTATTACTGGCACTGTGATACAAGCAATCTCCTACAAGTGGTCTACTACTGGCACTGTGATACAAGCAATCTCCTACAAGTGGTCTACTACTGGCACTGTGATACAAGCAATCTCCTACAAGTGGTCTATTACTGGCACTTTGATACAAGCAATCTCCTACAAGTGGTCTATTACTGGCACTTTGATACAAGCAATCTCCTACAAGTGGTCTACTACTGGCACTGTGATACAAGCAATCTCCTACAAGTGGTCTATTACTGGCACTTTGATACAAGCAATCTCCTACAAGTGGTCTATTACTGGCACTGTGATACAAGCAATCTCCTACAAGTGGTCTATTACTGGCACTTTGATACAAGCAATCTCCTACAAGTGGTCTATTACTGGCACTGTGATACAAGCAATCTCCTACAAGTGGTCTATTACTGGCACTTTGATACAAGCAATCTCCTACAAGTGGTCTACTACTGGCACTGTGATACAAGCCACACAGTACAATTGGCATAATACATGTGCAGTAATACAATTGGTCTCACCTTTTCTTGTTTAATGTCTGCCTTCAATTGCTGCCTGTAGTCTGGTGACTGCATGTGAGTCAGGTACTGTACAAACTGTGTTCTGTATGTCTCTGTGGGCACAAGAAATGGGAACATCATGACAAGCAGCACAGCATGAGATGGAGCACAACAGTGTTATGGTGACATGTGACCTGAACAGCGTAGCCACTGCTTGCATGCCAACATGAACAAATGACCTGCCAGATACTCATTTTTGTACAGCCATGCATTAACAGTGGGCCCCCTTTTGTAAGACTTCCCTGACAAGAGGCCACCCCTCTACAAAGACCACATCTCAATGCATCAAGTATGACATTTTCATTTAATTTTCCCCCTCACGAGTAGGTACCCCTCTCATAACGCCATATTTCTAGTACACTTGGCCTTATAAGAGAGGAACCACTGTACCATGTCTGAGAAATGATAATTACAAAACTTTTCACCTGTTGTTGTTTTTGGTGTGTCAGCTACTAGTTTCAAACCTGTACATTTCTCTGTCTCTGCCTCATTGTATCTCTTGTCTCTACACATATTGGATTTTTGGTTAAGATTCACTTCAGGTAGAGGCCATCTCAAGGTCAAAGGTCGTTTCAAGGTCAAAAGACACTTTCGATGGTGGCTTTCTTCTAGCCATAACTTGGTCATCAATTTTTATCCAATTTTGATCATGTTGGCCTCAAATTGTAGCTATTGTAACACTGCACATTTTTGAAACTTACATGTGACGTCTAAAGGTCAAAGGTCAAGGTCATTTTAACTTTTGAGAGTTTCATCCAGTCATAACTTGGCCAATTTCTATCCAATTCTAATAACATTGGACTCAAATTGTAGGAATTGCAACACTGTACATTTTTATAAGAACATGGTTTCAGGCTGCTCTTTCTCGTTGCCATTGCCTCTGATGGGCAGCACATCGTTCTTGTACCTACCATGAACAGTGATGATTGCTATAATTATATCGTAGTCAATTTATGTATACAGTATTGGCAAGTTCCTCGCAATAAACAGTGTTCTTAGTTCAAATTCAAACGAAAAATTTAATATTTCAAATCACAAAGAGAGTTCCTTGGCCATGTGCTCTGATACACAACACATCACGTGATTGGTCAATTGAGTCACAAGCAAAAGTGACCCAATCACGGCTTGTGTTACCGTGTCTTCATCATGGCTTCTGCCCAGTGAACATGTGTGAATCTTCCGTAGTTTATGGAGGGAACACACAAACGGGAAGCTTTGTTTATATTGCAATATGCGAACATAAAGATTCTAGTGTTTATAGCAACAATTACTTGCAGTCACAGGCAAATACACAAAGGTAGGGGATAGAGAGAACTGTCCAATGTGTCCCACATTAGTCCGTGACAGTCAGTCCCATACAGATGCTCAGTTCAATGCAGATCTACTCCACACTGTCACTTGTGTGTGACTGGTAGTTGTGCGCTGTCTTGGCCCAGGAAGTCATTTCACAGCACCTATAGATCTACATGATCTTAATTTTTTCCAACACTGTGAGAAACCACCGATAAATGGCACTTGATGCTAATTTGCAGAGAAATTTGCCATGCAAATTTTAATATTTTTTGACGCTGTTTTGACATTGTTGGGGTTGATCAGACTGACGGTGAGTTGCTGTGACCCTGCTCCAATAACAGGTGTAACTGCCAGTACCTTTGATCTCATAATCATATTTATGCTACACCGCCAGTGAAAATATCAGCAGAAATCAAGTAGGTAGCCATGTCCTGTTGAATACAACTGCTGGCTAAGTAATTGTTTAAACCTGGAATGTTTATTTAGGGTTTATTATAACCTATTGCCATCCCCAAGCACATGCCTTCAATTTGCACAAAGCGCTCTGACTTCAAACACTGTTATGACGTGTTATGGTCACCTTCTTGCGCCCCATTGTCAGCCTTGCAAACAAACACCACCACTTGTAACTGGGTCATGGAAACTTGAGGAAGAGTGTTCCTAAGGAAAAAAATTTGGTTGCCCGATCGGGCAAGTACTTATCAATTTTAACTTGCCCGTGATTAAATCTGACTTGCCTTGGGCAATCAGACACGTGAATTGCCGAGCCCTGAAAAGTCAGAGAAAATATTGTTGGACCTCCACTGGTATGCCTTCATTATATGTTGCTAAACGCAACTTGCTTCAGGGCATCCCATGAGGAAGTGTTGGCTCTGACTTCATGAGCTCTAATCTCTAATTCTCCAGTTATCTAAATTACCATGCACATTTGGACAAAAAAGGATGCTTCACATAAAATGAAGGGATACTTTGTTCTCTAATTAACCAACTTTCTAATCCTTTTTGGCCATTTACGAGTGTTTAGAGTGGTTGCCAGTGCAACCAGTCACATGACTGATACCTAGTTTTTTGTACACAATGAAACTACGCATTCCAGCCATCACAGTGATATATTCTTTTGGAGTGCTTCCCAGAAAACTGTTCCCACTGCAGTGTGTTCCATTTTCAATGGGGCAAAAACTAACCTGACCCTTTAAGAGTTAAGTGCAAGAGGGATGCTGACCGAGTCCCTCCTTGTTTGTTCCCATATGTGACTGCTGTCCAATTGTCAGCGTGAACTAGGACATGCTTTCGGGACAAATCCTGCTGGAAGCACTCCAAAGCCAGACAGATGGCCTATAATTCTAGCCAACTGATGGCACAAGAGTTGTAGTGAGGAGGCCAGACTACACATACATATACAGTGTACAGTCTTTCAGCCCATGTGAGCCCTGCACCCCTGGAGTGATGAGTCTGTGTAAATGATTTCCTGAGGACTGAAAGGGACTAGTGACTGCCCACATGAACACTGTCCCTGCTGCATCACCACAACAGCAACTGACAGACTTTGCTGCAAATCACTTATGGCTAAAGGCTGTTGTCAGGAGATCCTGTGCCATGAAGTTAGGAAGGCTACCTGAACTAGCCTAGAGTGGAGTGTCACCATGACCACCTGATAGTCTAGGGATTTCAAAGTACCTCTCAGGCTCTGCCATTGCCCTCAGGAAAGATCAGCATTGGACAAAAACTCTTTAGGATCATCTAAAGCCTCTTGAAGCGGTTTTCTGATGGCTTGCAAACGAAAGGTACTGTCTGGTAAAGCATGCCTACAAATATGAATTCTTGAGACAGTTCTACATTCAACTTTGGATGATACACAAGCAGGCTTAAATCTGGCAAATCGTTACTCATGTCCGACAAAGACCCTCCCAAGCATGTAACTGTATTGGCCATTATCTGGGTAAATGTGAATAATCTGGGTGGTGTGTATAATCCAATTCCACGCTCATTATCCTAGTGGATACCAGGTACCAAACTCTGGCAAAGGGGAGCACCAGAAACTGATAGACACCTTTGTTTACCAAGAAACCAAGTAGTTTCGGCTGCCTTTGGCTATCAGAAAATGAAAAAACAGGTCTTTCATGTCCAACAAGGCAGCCCAGTCCAAACCACACCAGGCCTGCTATGGAAGTTGGTGTCTCCATTTTGAACTTATCAGTGCAGAGGAAAGTGTTGAATATATAAAGGTCACTCACAGGCCTACAACCCTCCTCTTTTTATTAGGAACTAGACACAAGCAACTGAAAAACCCAGATGAATGCAGATTCTCTCTGCCATCCCTTTCTATAACAAAAATCGTACTGCTGCCGCAGGGTTTTCCAGTGAACCTGTCACTTTTGAGAAAAAAAGAAAATGAATAGGAGAGTTTGAGATGGGGGTGGGTGGGTGGGTGCGCCTAACTTAGTAAAGTAAGAACATAGCCTGCATCTACCAGATTAAAATAAACTAATCATCAGCATAACAATCTGGTTGTCATCTGCTGGGACTCCTGAGCCATAGGGATATGTAAGGGAGTCTAGAGGATGACTAGGGTGCACCATCAGGTGTTTTGGGTGGCTGCCTGTGGACTCTGCCCTGCCACACCTCCACTGCTCCTGCCTCTTCCTCCATGGCCTTGTGACCTGCCCTGCCTGGCACACTGTGTACTTGTATTTCTTGCTTGGTTCATGGAATTGCTTCTGTTTACTACCACCCACCCCCTCCACCACCCTGGGACTTTTCCCAGCAGTGTTGGTGCAGGAAGATGCAGATGTGACTGTCTTGACTGTCCTGTAGCACTGACTGCAGGACTCTGAGTACCAATAACCATGTCTGGTCTATAGGCTATGTTTTATAGTGCAAGCCCAGATGTTGATTGATCCCATTTAGTCAGGTAGGTCTGTCATTGTGGTTAGGTTAATGCAGGTGCATTTCCATAATCTCCCCTACGGCCCTCAAACTTTCAATTTGGTATTCAATCATGACAGTGACATACACGCGTTACCATGCCCACCTTTTGAATATTATCAGAACTCAACAAAGAATGACAACAATTATATAACTTTAACAATAACAATATATTAATAATCAAAAATCAGTACAAAGTAAGTAAACTTATCTCCACTGGTATTTCAACAGTCAAACAGTCTTATGTACACCCTAATCCCTGGTGCGATTATCCACTGGTACTGTCCCACAGTTCCAAGTCCTATGACAGGTGCCAAATGATGTGGTACAAATCCCACAGAGGTGTGGTTTGGGTCCAATGTGGTACTGAAAGATGTGGTGCTGATCCAATCCCACAGAGGTACGGCTTGGTTCCAATGTGGTACAATATAACAGTCCACCCAAAGATAATGTCTGCACACCACAGGTAAAATGTATGAATGGGTAGCACTAAATATACAAGTCCACTCAAGACACTGTCCACTCTCCCACAGGTACAATGTAGACAATGGCTCACAGTCCCAATGGCTTGATGACAACACACAGCTTCTGTCAGATCCTTCACAGTTCTCTCTTCTTCTCTGCTCTCTCCTGTTCTCCTGTCTCAGTCAGGAAATATCTGGTTTATATGGACACAGAGATATATCACCACTGTTCCAGTGTTTTCCAATTAGTCCCACATCACATTGAGACCTGTCTGGGTCACCTCATATGCATGTAGGTCAGCATTCTAGCTGATTCCACCTGTTTACAAATTACATGCGAGTCAGTGGCTGTGCACTGACCCTGCATAGTATTCATTGAATTCAATGACCCGGCACACACTGAATGATTACAGTGACCTGTCCCAATAAAAACAAACATCCAAACACATTTTCATAACAAGTGACATGAGATCTTTGCACATCATATTCTCAGAGCATGGTGCGATGAGAGAGCCCAACAACTACTTCTTTTGTCTGTTACACTAAGGAAAACGACAATAATAATCTGACCAACTTACCCAGCAATTTGTCCACTGCCTGCTGTGCGGCCTGCAGGGTTTCCTCTGGGGAGGGGCCTAGGGAGCAGGGTGGAGACTGCTGTGATGGAGGTGGGCCAGGAAAGCAGTAGTTGTGTAGTGAGGTAGTCATCCTCTTGTCGTTGAAGGCTGAGGTGCTGTTGTAGCCTGAAGTAAAAATCAAAGACACACTTTGGTAACATACACCAATAACATATACCGGTGACATATATCAAAAACATACAGAAGTATCATACACCTTAAAGATACACTGATATCATACTGGGCACATGACTAGCATGGAACAGGAAGAGAAAACCCCCGGCCCCACCCCTCAAACACATCAAATTTCCACGATACACATTTGTCCTACTTTGGTATCATTCGCTTTATTCTTTATCAAGATATTGAATTGCCATTTTCTTAAGTGCTTAATGACCTTGAAAAAGAGGTCAAGGTCACAAAATCATTGGGTCACTGTGGCCCAAACGCAGGTCACTAAGTAGAGTTTTATGTACAATGTACTCAAGTGCAACTTTAATCTAGAGGCTCAGTTCCCATATTGTCTATGTGTTCTCGGGGCAAGTTTGATGACAGACCACTGTACTGTGCGTCACTCAGACAGCCATCACATAAATACTTCGAAAGTTTCATTACAAGTTTAAAAATAGCAATTTTCCCCTGACACTAGCTAATCCCCCGCCCACAATTTCTTTTTATTGGTAGTTGACAGCAGACAGTGCAATGACATCAAGCATGTCCAGCTGTACAGATACACATTGATATATAGTACTTGTACACCACCACCCACTTACATGCCATGCACTGCACTTCATGCACAGTGGTCTCTGCAAGTTTTCACAAAGTTATGACCATTACAAGAAATTCCCATGTTAAACTTTCCTATTAAAACTTTTGTAGAGATTTTTGAAAAAACATCATAAAAAAATCCAAAATTCATTGGAACATGACCATTGGAACAAACCTGGTAGACACCCACCCAAGGTACATCCCCACCAAGTTTGAAGTAAATCTGGATGACAGTTTTGGAGAAGTCCAAAATGTAAATTAGCATTAGAATGCCCATTGACTTGCATGGTAATCAACAGGAAAGCTGCATTTACCCCAAAGGAGCCGAATTGAAAAAATCATTAAAAATCAGCAATCCACAGCATTCCCACATAGTGAACAACTTTGTTTGGCCCTTCCATAAGGAACATATCCACCACGTGTTAGCTTTATCTGAGTGACGGTTCTGGAGAAGAAGTCGAAAATAGCTATACCACACAAAAATTCATAAAAAATTAGAAAAAAACTGCAGCACCACCTGGTGCACAATTAACAACAAGGAGTCCCTAGGTGTCTTCCTGTGTGATATCGAAGCAATTGGGTGAGCGGTTTCGGAGAAGATTTTTTAAGATTTGTCCAAAAAAAAGAACAAAAAAAATTCATTAAAAATCCAAAAATCACTGGAGCATGAAGATTTGAAAAAACTGGTAGAAACCCACCCAAGGTACATTGCCACCAAGTTTGAAGTTAATCTGGATGACGGTTTTGGAGAGGAAGTCGAAAATGTGAATTGTGGACAGACGGCCGGCGGATGGACGACGGACCCTCACAAAATCTCAGTTGACTGACAAGTCAGCTGAGGTAAAAAGGATCAGATTGACTGTTTGGAGAAGTTGAAAATGTAAATTATGAATACTGATAGATAAATGGACAGACAACATAACAAGACCCCTCACATAAACTCAGCCGACTGACACGTCAGCTGAGCTAAAAAGGTCTGAAAATGTGCTCCTCTGCAACTAATAACTCCCCAGACACCTTCAGCTCAGATCAAAGTGAGTCATCTTTTTCCCAGAACCCCTATATTTGATTCCTAATTTGAAAATGTGGATTAGAGAAGCAAGCAGCCACTGACCTTCCTGGGATGTTGTAAGCAGAGTGTGAGTGTGAAGCAGATTAAGTGTGTCCATTGCCAGGGCCTTCTTACTGCTGCCACGGCCCCGAGATGTGCTGCCCTTTCTGCGAGCTGTAAATATCAACACACAACTCACCTCCTCTACTCTTCACTACAAACCCACGGAGCTTCACTACATGTTGAAGACTATTACCCCTTTGCATTTTTTTTTTTTTTTGGTTAAAGAGCTCTGCTGATCTTAACAGCACACACCTTTACATCTTTTGAATGCTTAAGTGATATTGGTTGATAAGCAGAATGTACGAGTCTTCGAGACAGTTATATTCATGGGATCAGTATTATAGTGGTACCTGCTAAACAGACCAACCCTTATACCAGCCAAAACAGTCACCTACAGTAAGCGGTCTTTCACTGCAGATAAGGTACAAAGTACATATGCTTTAGTGTCCTCACAATTGTGGTGACAAAAGTCAGATGGTCTGTCATGGCAGCGTCCTTACATTGCAGGTATGCTGTATGATACATCGTCTTTATTGTCAAATTCTTTGTTAATTCATGACTCATCATACATACACTGACACAATCCTAACATGGTCAGCAAACTGCTTTACCTTTTTGGACTTAAAATTACTGAGGACACTTACTGAGGTTACCTTTCCGCTTGTTCTGTGGTCGACTCTGTCTCTTGTTAAGCTGCAGTTTGTTCTCTATACCCCGTGCACGGTTGCGAGGTTTGTTTCCTGGTTTCTTCTGATCTTTGAGCTCCTCATTCTGATCAGTATAAATCACAATAAGCATTGCACAGTATGAATCACATGATAGGCATCACAAACACATTTTCAGTGAAGTCCCATCCCACAAATATCCATAAATTTCCAGTCCAGTTACGGGGGGTTCCACATTTGAACCAGTGCACAGAAAATGCACATTCTTGTGCGTACCCCAATCCAAAAAACAGTAATGTTTCTGGAGAAGGTGGGTAAGACAGATGGAATATTTAATGTCTTGGGGGAAATGCGCGAGACATTATATGTTAACTTATTGCCACCATCGTGCAAATTTGGAGCCGTTGTAACAATGAGCAACAATCCTTTACTGATTCCATAGAGTGCCAAGATGATTTCAAAGAAAAAATATGTGCTTCCCCCACTAATCATTCATGCATTGAATGGACTGTTCAATCACTTATGCATCAAAACAGATTTGGGAATTTAAGACCTTGTGGGAATGGTCTGAAGTTCAACTCAGCCAGCACAATCATGTGCTGGCAAGTTAAGCCCAAAGGACAGCATGAACACTTGCCAATCAAGCCATTATGGTGTGGGCTGTGGTGAACATCAATCTATCCTAAACAGGAGTTTAACTCCATTCTGTCCAAGCACTTGATTCTGAAAAATGTTGCAAGACAATTAAGGAGCCAAAAAACTTGCAGACTGAGCCACTATGTGATAACAACCAGGGAAACCCACTTATACGGGCACAAGTAGTCTGAGCATGCGTGACGGAAAAGTGCAGGCTTCTAGTGCTTTATGACATTGTGCAACTTCCTTTGGCGCCATTGTGCCAATTTAACAGACTAGCCCCTAACAACCAAACTCCCCTTTTGCATGAAATACAGCTCTGCCAGCACTGTGGGGGAAGCACAAGTGATAATAATAAGGGTCAAGACCACACAATGCCACAGTGGTGTCATTCTCCTTGTTTTACACAAAGGAGCAATATGATGACTAACATGCCTGCTACTGACCATACAAAGCAGAACAAGGAAACAAGAGGATCATGATGATCCCGTGCTCTGCTGACTGGGATCTGCTTTTACAGTATTGGAACACATGGACTGCAGTCTAGATTTGTACAGCTATATAGATGTATGTAGAGTGGTAGCAAAGTTTGTCCTTAAAATAAATTTCGAAGGCGCCTAAGTTTAAAATCAACACTACCAATAGATATCCCATAGGAGTTTTTTCTCGATCTTTCTAGTGATCATGGGCGTAGGATCTTCCATTACCAATGAAGATACAAGTCTACATGCAGATTTGATCTTAAGGTCAAAATTGTTAATATCTTAACAAACTCCACAGGCACTTTGGTATCAATGTTTAATAACATATTATTCAATAAAAAGACTATGAAAGTGATGTACAGTGGCAGCACTCACTTACAGTCACAAAGTCTGATATCGCATAACTTTGTCAAAAATTAACATATCCACATTATTTTCGCAAACTTTCATTGTCTAATGTCCAACTATATTTTGCAATTCTATCATGCTGTTCTGGAGAAGAAGTCGAAAATAGCCTTCACACGCAAAAATTCATAAAAAAATAGGGAAAAATCGCAGCGCCACCTGGCGGCCAAAATGAGAACTAGTTGACCCCAGGTGACCCTATGTGCAATATCAAAGCAATTGGCCAGGTACTTCTTGAGATGAAAATTTTTTTTTTTTTCAAAAAATAAATTAAAAAATTCATTAAAAATAGAAAAATTATTGCATCATCATCTCCTTCGCAAACTTGGTAGAGGTTCACCTGGGCAACATTCATGTGCAAAATTAAAACATTCCATATAGCGGTTTTTGAGAAGAAGTCAAAAGGGTAAATACAATAGAATAATATATGCACTGTATTGCCATATATATATATATATATATATATATATATATATATATATATATGTACAGCTGCAGCACTTCCTTACAGTTGCAAAGTTTGATATCCCATAACTTTGCTTAAAATTAACATATCCATATTATTTTCGCAAACTTTCATTGTCTAATGTCCAACTATATTCTGATAAAATCTTAAGCAATTCTGTTCAGCCATTCTGGAGAAGTCGAAAATAGCCTTTGTCATTTTCACTTACTGAAAATGTTGATTGATTTATTTATTATTTTTTATTTTGTCAACGTGCTCTTTTGTAAGTTATAAAAGTTATTGCAGTGACATCTCCTGTGTCATGACTGTACTAATATTTAACACGTCTTTTATTTATGGGGGCAACTCCTCTGAGACAACGTCGCCAATTGAATCATTGTTTTCAATCGCCGCATTTATTTTTACCCGCGGGACAGGTTTTCTCGTTTTCCTTCAGAGCCCTCTTTTCGCGGAGTGAGGACAGACGTCCTTCACATGTGGCTCTGATATTCATGCCATATCATAGCATATTGGTACATGGTGATTCTCTTTTTTTTTATCATAAGTTTTTTTTTTTTCTATGAAATTCACTCGTATTTCCTGCAGCTTTTTGGTATATATATGTATTTCTTTTTAACTCGCTTTTTGGGCATATTTTGTTTCCTATAGCACCATTGGCAGCCTTGTCAAGCCAGCCACACCAGCCACAAGGGACTCGTGGTTTTGCCTCCCATATACGCTATGGTATTGTTCCTGCTATGCCATGTTACTGTCTACTGCCCATTAGAGCCCAATACACGTTTTGTAAGTTATTTGCTTGTCTTCGTTATTTGCATTATTGCAGTGATATAAGGAAATAAATGCGCCAGTAAAATTGAATTTATATTTGTGTGCACATGACTCGTGCCGGCAGATAACTTGTATGAATGCGTACATAATGCATTCAGCGTATTGAAATAACTTGAACGCAGAATTTGGTACAAATGTCTTACCTGTGCATTAATGTTCTGCGTCGCTTACTGTCTGTTGTTTTTTGGCGCTGAAGTTTTGCTGATTAATTGTGCCCACATATTGCAAAGATATGCATGTGGGCAGATGCATTAGAAGTTGCTTATCATATATGCTCATGACTCGACTACATTTTGAAGAGCTTTTCTATGCAGAATATTGTCTAGTACGTTAATTAATTTTGCGGACATGCGACGTTTATTATGACTTTTTTCTCATGGGACGTAAAATTGCTTGAGCGGAATATTAGCTGTGTAATTTCTTATGGTCGTGAAGTTAAGATTAATACAAATTCGTGTGTTCTTAGACATTGTAAATTATTCTAATAGCGGTTTAGAATTCACGCGTTTAGCCTGACGTAAATATAAGGATAATGTGACACGCGTCATGCAAATTTAACTTAGAATGTGTTTGCCATCACATTTGCGTGTACATTTCGCGAGTTCGCGCATGTAGGCTTAATTGTCCTAAAGTTAAACCATGCTTAATATTTGGCAAATGTTTCGACTTCGTGTGTTATATCTTATGGCTGGTAAAACTTGTAATTGTATTTTTCTTGTTTTTTTTTATAGCTTTATGAGACATGTGTAAGGTACATACTCAATAAAGGAATATGGTGGTTTAATTTGGACGTGTCACGGATTCGTTCTCTTCAAGTGACAGCCTTAACAGGCAATAATTCATACAAAAATTTGGAAAAAATCACAGCGCCACCTGGTGGCCAACATAAGAGCTAGTTGACCCCAGTTGACCCTATGTGCAATATCAAAGCAATTGGCTTCGTAGTTCTTAAGATGAAGAAAATTTTTTTCAAAAAAATACATTAAAAAATTCATGAAAAATAGAAAAATTATTGCATCATCATCTCCTTCGCAAACTTGGTAGAGGTCCACCTGGGGATCATCCATGTGCAAAATCAAAATATTCTATGTAGCGGTTTTTGAGAAGAAGTCGAAAATATAAAAAGTCTAACGACAGACGGACGGATGGACTGAAGGACAGACAGACGCAAATAGTTTCTATAGGCTCTGCTAACTGACAAGTCAGCAGAGCTAAAAATATGACTGAAACCCAACTGCTATGACACAAGGGCTCAATCGCTTAAGACTCACACAGAAGATAAATTATCCTCTTTTGTGCAAATGACTGGGATAGAATTTTTTTTTTTTTTTAAATTATCTTATTTTGTGAACATGTATTTTTAACACAATGGTCTCATGTCTTGAATATGTTTAACATAATGATGTCCCAATTCATCAATTAAACTATACCCCATATTCAAAGGCATGGAAAAGAAATCCTCAGCTCATTTAGATATAACTTCAAGTTGGCAGTGACAGACCAGTAACTCACTGTTATTTAATTATCACTCCTGAAATTGCCATGAACACACAGCCCAAATCCCACAGCATACTTTCTTCCAAGAAAAAAAACGAAAAACAAAAAAAAAAAAAGAAAAGAAAAGGACTGTGACAGTCCTGTGCTCAGCTGACCTTTGATGCACAGACTGAAGTGGTCCTGTGACCTGTGACTTTAAAAATAATATCAAGGCCAACTTCGTTTTAAATAATCATTACTGTTGGCAACATTGCAATATCAGTCTTTGCTCACACAGTTCAGGAGTCAACATTTTTTCAATGAAGAGTGGCAGTATCGACTATAACAAAGACAATACAAGGACACAGGACACTCTGTTACCATGACATAAGTCATTACATCAGTTAGATATTTCGAGGTTACTGAAGCTCAACATTAACACCACCAAAGAAACTTTATAGATACTTTCCTATTTGCATGCAATTATAAACATGGACCTAGGATCCACCATTACAGGCACCTATATGTAAGGCAAAATGTCAGTTTGGCCTTCCAAGGTCACTCAAGGTCAAAATTCATAACATCAAAAGAAACCCAATGCAGAAGTCCACCTCATTTCAGGCCCCCCTGATGAAAAGCCACAGAGGCCACTTTTCCATGCATCAAGTATGGTATTTTTATTTTATCCTCCCCCCCCCCCCCCCCCCCCCAAGAGAGGCCACCCCTTTCATATGGCCAGACTTCTGGTGCACTTGGGAGTGGCCTTACAAGAGGAGGACCACTGTATACACTTTCCTATACATGTATAACCCGGTAGTGCTTAAGAGTAATCATGTGGCTAAGTTCCACTGTTCCCAAAATATAAGCCAATATTTTAGTCAAGCTCAAAATTAACAACACCTGTAGAAACTCTCTTTGTACTTTCCTATTAGTGTATATTTGGAGGCAATGGGCCTGGGATCCATTATTACTGAGATATAACAAGCTAATATGTCAGATTTGCTGCTATCTCTATCACAGGTACATCATTATATCCTTATAGATTTTGAATGATTTTGATAATTCATTACAAATGAGAAAATGACAGCAGCACCATGTAGTGAGGAATTTTTGGGGATCAAGTGCAGGGATATTACCACTTAGTTTGAAGTGAATCCAACATATAGTTTGGCAGAAGTTAAAGAAACAAAAATATGTACAACAAGAGGACAGTAACAGTTCCTGTCCCCCACCCCCACCAAGTTTGCAGAGAAAAGGTTAATGGTTTGGGAGAGGAAGTCGAAATTGTGACTCACCAATGTTACAATCCCCATCAACTCAATAGGAATGTAAGCATGAACCAAAAAGTACCTGAATTGAAAAAATTGTTAAAAATCTGGGATCCTAAACTGAACAAATTATGGTCATGGGGTACTCAGGAAATGTCCCCATCAAATTTCAAAGCAATTGGCTGAGCTGTTTAAGGGAAGACTGTTTTAGGATTTTTGCCAAAAAATGAACACAAAAATTCATAAATATCCAAAAGTCCCCAGACTCTGACTATTTGAACAACTTGGTTGAGACCCACCAAGTTTGAATCTGGATAACAGTAAAGAAGTTAAAAATATGAATTTCCATGACAATCTCCATTGATTTTACATAGTAATCAATAGGAATGTATGCATCAAGCAACAGGTACCTGAATTGAAAATTTCATTAAACAAGAGGCCTGTGTGAACAGGCCATGCTCAGCTGACCTAGAAATTGATGACACTAGTGACATTGTGGCATTGGGAATAAGTTCGAGGTCATCCACACACTGTGTGTCTACTCTTAGCACAGGACCACCACCATGAACATTATGAAGGTCCTGACTCAAATGGTTCTCAAGTTATCAAATACAGTTAAATTCAGGAAAGTGAACCTGTGGCCTTGGAAATAAGGTCAAGGTCACTTATGTACTGTCTGAGTCTGGCCCTCATACATGTGCCACTGCATACAACATCAAAGTCCGAGAGGTTTCAGAGAGAAGATTTTTTAAGACTTGGTCAAAAAATGCACACAAAAAAATCGGCAGAAATCCCAAAATCACTGGAGCATGACCATATGAATACATTTGATACAGACCCACTCAAGGTACATCCCAGCCAAGTATGACGTGAATCTGACTGATGGTTTTGGAGAAGTCAAAAATAGCAAAAAAACACCAAAATTCATTAAAAAATAGAAAAAAAATCCAATGATGTAACCTCAAAAAGAGAATATCATCAAAATAAATTACAAACACATACTTGATGATCAGGCTAGCAGTGTTGGAAAAGAAGTCAAAAATGTAATTTACCATTGCCATGCACACTGACTAAGGGGCTGTGTGCATTAACAGAAAAAATGACCGAAATTAGAAATTTGTTTAAAATCAGGGATTCACAGCAATGCCACCTGATGACCAAATTTCTTTGACCCTTTGACAAGGAACATTTCCACCAAGCTTCAGCATAATCTTTGTAACAGTTATGGAGCAAAAATGGAGAATTGCATAAACACACAAAGATATATAAAAAAAGTAGAAAAAATCGGACCGCCACTGGTTGAAGAAATTATGGTCAAGGGGTCCCCAGATGTGTCCCTAGATGCAATTTCGAAGCAATTGGCCGATCGGTTTCAGAGAAAAACATTTTTTCAGATTTTGCCCAAAAATTACCAAAAAAATTCATAAAAAATCCCAAAATCACCTGACCATGACCATTTAAACAAACTTGGTAGAGACCCACCCAAGGTACATCCCCACCAAGTTTGAGAATCTGGATGACAGTTTTGGAGAAGTTGAAAGTGTGAATTACCACTGCAATCCCCATTCACTTACATAGTAATCAATAGGAATGTATGCATTGACTGATAAGTACCCGAATTGAAAAAAATCGTTAAAAATCAGGGATCCACAGCAACGCCATCTGGTGGACAAATTTGTGTGAGCCTTCCACAAGGAACATTTACACCAAGTTTCTGCATAATCAAAGTGACAGTTTTCAAGAAGTCAAAAATAGTGAAAACACACAAAAATTCATAAACAAGAGGGTTGTGTGAACAGCCCGTACTCAGCTGACCCAGATATTCTTCACACTAATGGCCCTGTGAGCTTGAGATTGAGTCACGGTAGATTCCCTGCAAGTTTGAAGGGAATCCGGCTTGTCCTTCCGGAAAAAAAGTCGAAAATAATAAAATTCACTAAAAACATAGAAAAAAATTGCAGCACTACCTGTTGAACAAATTCAGACCTAGGGATCCCGGCAAGTGTCCCTATGCAGTTTCAAAGCAATTGGCCAAGTGGTTTTGGAGAAGAAGATTTGAACAACATCTTAACAAAAAAATTCATAAAGAATGCAAAAATCACTGAAGCATGACCATTTGAACAAACCTGGTAGAGACCCACCTAGAGTACACCCGCACTAAGTTTGAAGTGAATCTGACTTATGGTTTTGGAGAAGTCCAAAATGTGAATAACCATTGCAATTCCCATTGACTTGCATAGTAATCAGTAGGAACGTCTGCATTGACCGCTAAGTACCCGAATTGAAAAATTCATTAAAAATTAGGGATCCACAGCAACACCACCTACTGCACACCTTTACTTGACCCTTCCACAAAGAACATTGCCACTAAGTTTTCATTGCAATCTGAGTGACGGTTTTGGAGAACAAGTCCAAAATTGCAAAAACATACAAAAATTCATAAAATAATAGAAAAAACCTGTTGAACAAATTAAGGTCTAGAGGTCCCAAGAAGTGTCCCTATGCAATTTCAAAGCAATACGGGCGTTCCGAGTTAGGGATTTTTTTTAACACCAGGCTTCGCATGGTAGATTTTTGCCCTCCGCGCATGCCCGACATGCCTGGTAACGCAATTCCGCGGTCAAGCTTTCCCGGGGTAATAGTAGGCCGTGACCAACACAGCGTAACAGCGAAACCCATACGAGAATCGACGTGGAACAGTGATCGTTCAGTTTTAGTGAACATGGCGGGAAATACGGAGGCCGGAGGAGCGGCGATTAACGTGATTGAACAGACAGGAAATGAACTATACGACAAATTTTCAAAGAGGAAAGTGGTTGACCTTAGGAAATTTCTAAAGATTCGCGGAGTGCATGGGGTACAAAATGTGAAGAAAGACCTAGTTGAGGAGAAAGATGATACCATGGACGTGCGGAGAGCTCGATTGGAGTTTCCCGATGGGAAGAAGAAGGTGTCTTTGCCATACATATCTTCGATAACCTCCTGGACAGAAGACCTGAAAGCAATGCCAGTGGTTGAGATGCCCCATGTCATCGCCTGCCTAATAAGCAAATGTGACTGGACACCCAACAATGTTCAGAAGTGCCGCGAATCAAGGGGCTACCAACTTGCGGAACAGGGGCACATCCATAGGGTAAAGTTACACGCGCTGTCGAACTTTGTTTCATGCAAACTTTTGTATGTGAAGGCACTTTGTACCAGACAAACCTCGCAAGGCGAGGCACCGTACCAGGTCTGGGAAAAGTCACGGAAGAAGGGGTCATCCATACCGGAGGGTGCCAGTGTACAGCGTAAGAGGGCTTTAATATTAATTATTTGATGTTTATTTATTCATTGTTTAATGTCGCCAATCTTAACCAAATAATAGCTGATCTGAAAATGCGTGAAGGCCTACAGTGTGCCAGTGATCAAGTAACAAAGTTTGCAGACAGTGTATTGCGAATTTAGGTCAAGTGCTTTACTGTTAATTTCTGATTGCACCCGTCAAGCGCTAATCTGGTTAGTGGTCAGCCAAGCGCGAGGATCTTCAAAGCACTGGCAGAGGTGCGCCCCAGGCTAATCCCTCAGAACTCACCGAGTCAATCAAGGGTGACTTAATGCATGGTTAGTTGTGCCACAATGCAGGCCCCGAATTGTGTAGGTTTTGTCTCAGGTTTTGTGTCAGTATTTTTCATAGTGACCGTGTTTTCTGCTATCTGAGGTACACCCTAGTATCTTACAGTTGTACACTGGCATGCTTTCTTGGAGTTACACTTGTAGGTTATTAAAATAACCGGCGTTAAAAAAATGACACCGACTTTCCCGTGTTAACACAATGGGGCAAAATGGCGAGACTTGAAAGTGTCCCCCGAGACCTGCAGAAACGTCCGTGACATCGCGGGAACATAGTAGTCAGCGCCACCGGTGGCAAAAATTGTCCCTATCTCGGAACTAAGCTATTGGCCAAGTGGTTTTGGAGAAGAAGATTCTTTTAAGATTTTGTCAAAAATTAACAAAAAAATTCATAAAAAATCAAAAATCACTGGACCGTGAATATTTGAACAAACTTGATAGAGACCCACCTAAGGTACATCCCTACCAATTTTCAAGTGAATCTGACCGGTGGTTTTGGAGAAGAAGTTGAAAATGTGAATTGTGAACGGACGACGACAGACAGACGATGGATGCCTCACCCTCCTAAAAGCTCAGCTGATTTATCAGCTGAGCTAAAAAACAGAAAAAAATCGCAGTGCCACCTGTTGAAATATTAAGGTCTAGGGGTCCCAAGAAGCTTCCCTATGCGATTTTAAAGCAATTGGCCAAGTGATTTCTGGGAAGATTTTTTAAGATTTTGCCAAAAAATGAATGAAAAAAATCCTAAAAAATCCCAAAATCACTGGACCATGACCATTTGAACACATTTTGTAGAGACCCACCCAAGGCACATCCCCAGCAAGTTTGAAGTGGATCTGGCCAGAGCTTTTTGAGAAGAAGTTGAAAATATAAATTGTTGACGGACAGAGGACCAGAAGATAAGCTGAGCTGACTGAAAAGTCAGCTGAGCTAAAAAAAATCAGGGATCCAGTACATCACTACTTTAATTAATATAGCACACCTCTGCTTAGCCCTGGGCCTCCCATAAGCTGTATGTACATATCAGTGAAGTTTCAGCATGTTCAGAACAATCTCAGTGATGGTCTTGGACAAGAAGTCCCAAAATAGCCTTGGTGTACAAAAATTCCTCAAAAAAAATAATAAAAAATTTAAAAAAAACCACATCACAGTGCCACCTGTTGACCAAATTGAGGCCTAGGGGCCCCAGAAGTGTCCCTATGCAATTTTCAAGCAGTTGGCTAGGGGGGTTCAGAGAAAAAGATATTTTTTAAAAGTTCATAAAAAAAACCCCAAAATCTTAGGGCCATGTCCCTTTGATCAAACTTGACAGATGTACCCCTGCTCTGGTAGATCCCCATCAAGTTTGAAGTGGATCTGGCTGACACTTTTGAAGAATTCAAAAATATGAATTGTTACTGGGCGCATAATGAGGGATGGATGACAGTGAGATAAATACAAACTATGTCCAGACCTTACAAAAAATTGCTGGCTACATTAAATTATATCTATACCTTTTTTTTTCTTTACCAAATTCACGAAATTATCCAGCATCTGAATCTTTAGGCAATCATAATGATAATGAACCAAATTAGAATGAACTGTGCCACAGTCAGGGATCCTGCATCAGACCTCCAGGCATAAAATATTGAGAAAAATATAGATCATCACTCACTAGTGTCATGGTGCATTTATATAGAGTTCCCTACTTGTGATTATCAAAGTCATCAACATAGGCCATTATGGGCCTTGGTCACACACCCTGGGCTTGCTGTCATTTAAGAATCATTGCATCCTGTTTGTTCAATGTCATTGGCGGGTAATAATACAAGCAAAACAGATCCCAAGATGTGCATATATTTGGCAAAATATTTGCCAAAACATTGAAAAACATCCTCATAATGCTTGTGTGCTTTCTTTGTGATTAAATCACTTTGATGGGCTTTATTTAAAGGTAAAAATCACAGGTACCATCTCTCTGGACTCAATGGCACCCATCTGCTAACAACACCACTTCGCCAGTTAGAAAGGTAGCGGCTGAGGAGTGCCAACCTCTTGTGTTGACGGGCAAGAAAAAAGAAACAAACTTTGGTGTTTCCAATATGGCAGATCATTTAGAGATTCCTGCATTTCACAAGTTCAAAGGTGTCCCATTAATTAATTATGTATGGACTGTATTAAATTTTAGTACAGGCATATAAAATACAATGACACATAAGCCCATTATAGAACTGGTACCATACTATTAAGCTATGCAATATTTCATGACGACACTTGACTGTGGGTTTCACCATGTGTGCATATAGTTCCAGTCTGTCTGGGATCACACAATCCACTGTGTGTGCAGGAGGAACAAAACAGTTTATATTGCCACTACCCAGCAGGTGTCTTGAACAAATGAAGCAGAGGCCTTGAATCAAAACAACACAGATATATTTCCAGCTATTGTTTTATGTTACAAAGCAAGTGATTGGACCATGTTATTTTGGTCTATGATACCACATCAGCCGTCTCTTCATACTCACACCACACAAAATCTCACAAATATTGCAGAAATAGCAAGCAAATTCACAAACAAATGATATCTGAGCAATAAATCCACTATAAAGCCCCCACCTGTCT
This sequence comes from Hermodice carunculata, assembly GCA_964020975.1. Classification (NCBI taxonomy): domain Eukaryota; kingdom Metazoa; phylum Annelida; class Polychaeta; order Eunicida; family Amphinomidae; genus Hermodice; species Hermodice carunculata. The sequence continues at coordinate 321,325 of OZ026629.1, read as the reverse complement.
TACAATAATTGGTCCAAGAGCTGTTTTAACTCTTTATTCTTGCGATTTTTGCAATAAGCAAAGCTGTCTTCACAGCTGGTATCTGTTTTGCACAGTGCTGTTCACACTTAATGTCTTAGCATAGACCCAAATGCACACATACAGCCTTTGTCCACGAAGAAGAAACAAATAAAAAAACAAAAATTTCTTCCAAATAAAACATCCCATTAATTCAAAAGTATCCCATTTTGGCAAACTATGACATTTTTGAGTCCAAAAATATCTTGAATAATCCTACTCAGGCATTCTGCAGAAAAATTCTAAAAATATCAAAACACACCAATATTCATAAAATGTTAGAAGACTTCAGGGCTGCATGAACAGCCTGTGCTCATCTGACCTAAGCATGTCCCACAAAATCAAGGTTGCAACTGAATAGACCTGTGTTGAGCTTTAGCTGAGTGTATATATGGCATTACGAAGTATTTCTTAGACTGATGACTGAGCTTCCTAAAAACTCAGTCTGACTAGCAACTCAGTTGAGCTAAAAATTGCAGCGCCACCTGGTGAACAAATTATGAACTAGGAGTCCCTAGGAGCGTTCATGCGTAATATCAAAGCAATTCAGTGAGTTTCGTCGGAGATTTTTTAATCCTGGTGCTGCTGGGCCCCTGTTTATACGGTTCAAAATGTAGGTTAAAAAAAAACAATTCAGCAGTACAATGGTTAAGATTTGACCCAAAAAAGAACATTGAAAATCATTAAAAATCCAAAAATCAATGGAGCATGACCATTTGAATAAATCTAATAGAAACCCACGCAAGGTACATTGCCACCAAGTTTGAAGTCAATCTGGAGTACAGTTTCGGAGAAGTTGAAAATGTGAATAAGCATTAGAATGTCCATTGACTTTCATAGTAATCAATTGAAAATGTGCATTTACCAACAAGTACCCGAATTGACAAAAAACTGTTAAAAATCAGGAATCCCTAGCATTGCCACTTAGTGAACAATTTATTTTACCTTTTCACAAGGAACATATCCAACAAGTTTCAGCTCAATCTGAGTGATGGTTCTGGAGAAGAAGTCAAAAATAGCAAAAGCACACCAAAAATCATTAACAAGAAGAGTGTGACAGTCCTGTGCCCAGCTGACATGTACACATACCCTTGCGACTTTTTAAGATTTGCCCCCCCCCCAACACAGAAGTTCATAAAAAATCCAAAAATCACTGAAGCATGTCTATTTGAACAAATCTGCTAGAAATCCACCAAAGGTACATTGCCACCAAGTTTAAAGTCAATCTGAATGATGCTTTTGGAGAATAAGTCAAAACTGTGAATTAGCATTACACCACCCATGGACTTGCATAGTAATCAATAGGAAAGGTGCATTTACCGTCAGGAACACCAATTGTAAAAATCATGAAAAATCAGGAATCCGCAGCATTGCCTTCTAGTCAACACTTTCTTTTGTCCCTTTCACAAAGAACATATCCACCATGTTTCAGCTTCATCTGACAGACGGTTCTGGAGAAGAAGTTGAAAATAGCAAAAGAACACAAAAAATCATAAAAAATATAAAAAAATTGCAGTGCCACATGGTGCACTAATAAAAAGCTAGGAGTCTCTAGGAGGGTTCCTGTGTGATAGCAAAACAATTGGGTGAGCGATTTCAGAAAGGAATTTTTTTTAAAGATTTGTCCCCCCCCCCCCCCAAGACAAAAAAAAATTCATCAAAAATATCCAAAAATTACTGGCCCTTACCATTTGTAAAAACTTGGTAGCGACTCACCCAAGGTACATCCCCACCAAGTTTGAAGTGAATCGAGCAGATTGTTTTGGAGAAGTCAAAAATGGGAATTGTGAATGGACAGATGATGGACGACAGACGACTCAGCCTCCTAAAAGCTCACCCTGACTAGCAAGTTAGCTGAGCTAAAAATTGCAGTGGCACACTTTGAGCAATAAAGGTCTAGGGGTCCCCAGGTGTGTCATTATGCAATTTTGAAGCAACTGACCTGTTGGTTTCAGAGATTTTACCCCCCCCCCCAAATGCATTTCAAAGAACTAAAAATCTTTGGAGCACACCGATTAGAACAAACTTGATGGACAGCCACTGACAGTACCCCCCCCCCCCCAAACTTTGAAAGGGATCTGGCTAACTGTTTTGGAGAAGTTGAAAATGTGAATTGTGGAAGGACAGAGGGATGGCTGGCGGAGAAAAGACCATCCTAATACCTCAGCCAACTGGCAAGTCAACTGAGGTAAAAAGTTTCACGGACGGAAATGGATTCATAAGCTCTGCTGACTGACAAAAACAAAAACTGGAGTGTGACCATTAATTTTGAACAGACTTAGTTGAGAGCCACCCAAGGTGCGTCTGTACCATGTCTGAAGTAAATCTGGCTGACAGTTTTGGAGATGTCCAAAATGTGAATTGTTGCTGGATGGACAACTGATTATCCTATAAACTCAGCTGACTGACAAATCAGTTCAGCTAAAAATAAATTAAAAAAAAAAAAAAAAAAAAAGTTAAAAAAGCAATATCTGGGTCTTCTGTTTGTTAAGTATCATCCAGTAAAACCCATTTATACTCTTTGCAGGCAGAGCAGATATCTTCTGTACAGTGCCAATGTAGCCATCCTTAAAATTGATAGCAAAAGCTCAGAGTCAGCGCAACAAGTGTAAGAAATTCCGGCAATTAAATCTATGCATTTGGAAATTCCAAACAATGGAGGCCTGGATTCACTGATGGTGTATCAAATTTGGTGACCAGAAAAGAATACTGACTTTCACCCATAATGTTTCTGCACTCTCTCAGTGTTTATTTTGTTCAGCTTATTCCACATCATGCAGTCTTCATGTATATATAAGTGCACATATCAAATATGGGAATTTATATTCAAACTGCTTGTGAATGACCTTTGATTCAAGTACATACATGCGTTATCTAAGGTTAATGGTTCTTGTCAAAGCACCTTTGTAGCACTACTTTGCAGACAATGCAACCACCACCATCCCCAGCAGTTTAGAAAGAATTAGTCTTGTTTGGCTTGAATGAACAGCTTTCCTTGGCAAACTTTGGGCACTGGGCTCAGAGAGCACCACAAAATGCTGCCCACTAATAATGACACACATCACTCCTTAATAAAAAAGGAAATGAACAATCTAAATGACACTGGACCATGTCCCCACAATTTTAATGCAAACAAGTTGCATGCTGGTGGATTGGTGTAAACTTCCTTGGGATTCACAATTGTGTCGTCAGATCTGTTACATGAATGCCTTTACACTATGTGTTCCTTGGTAACACTGACAGAGGAGTCCTGTGATTACTGCCTGATGTGCTTCCTTTTTGACAATACCAACAGTGGACCTGCTGTTACACTCTCAGCCTTAGTGGGCAGTTTGCATTGCTTAACCAGTCATGCTCCAGCTGCCCTCACAGAAGCTGCAGCATGTTTTGCCAGGCAACAGAAGAGGACAAACTGTGCATATGTTGATACATGTGCTGTAGTCATGGCTCTTTCTACATGTTCTATGAGGAATTTCAAGTCTGTTCAATTACAGCCAACTATACGAGAAATCCAGTGCAAGTACCCAAGTGGTTCACCCAGAAGTTGCAAGAAATGTAAACCCAGGACCAGCAACACCACCTGACAGTGTTGCATCAGAATGCACCTTGTAGTGTTTTAACCCTTCCTCTGCTATTTATATTTTGGGTTTAGTTGTCTGGGACGGTGAATTTAATCTTGGGATCGCCCCACAAACAGGATCTTGAGAGCATCCACATCGGCGTTTATTTAGATAAACATTTATTTAGATAAACAAAGACATCATATGCTCATTTCCAGTCAAACAAACTGCGTAGTTTTTGCTCCAGAAACAATTTTGTTGCGTATTCATACAGACTTTTACATAAACATCTAATCTTTTGTTTTCGGTACACCTGCCGATAAAAATTTACAAAACAGCGGTAAAATTGTGTATTTTGCAGCTTCAAACTTCGTACGATTCTTCTGCCGGTTCTAGGCATGTTTGGTATCAATGGAAACGTCAGAAGCTCGTCAATATCATCATGCTGCTTTCCTATTGGCTGAATTCTTTATTCCCGCCAACCAAACATTGTCATCCTGCATAAATTTACTATCTCCGAGGTAAAAGTCTAAGAATAGAAGCTAGTGACATTCTTGCACTGCTTCAGCCAGATTCTCATCCTGCTTGGGCGCTGATTGGCTGAAATCATGCAATTAGGTTCCGCACGTGGTAAAGCATGCGCAGTGCGCACTTTCAACAAACCAGCATGGTGGAGGCGATCACTCAAGCCAATGGCACTTTTTTGATTTCATGTCAAATAAGTACCGAAATTTAGTGACATATTGACGGTACATATTTTGAAAAAATTTAGAATGTCCCTGGTGAACCATTGAAAGAAATACAGAGTGGGAAATGGATGCAATGGATGTTAAAGTGGGCAGCTCGTGCACTGGTATGCATTGTCATTCAATTTCCACGATGGTCCGTACTGAATAAAATCTGTGTGTGTTAGTTTTTTCACATAAATACCCCAATACTTAGATAATTTTGGTGCTATTACTCAATAGTTACTGTGGAAACCTTTTCAGATTTTGTACATCTGCAGGAGAATGCGCTATCTCGGTAATTATGCGCGCTGAAAGTTGTTCTTCCGCATGTACTACATTGGGGGGATAAACTTGCCTGCAGCGTGGGAGAAGCAAGTATCTTTGGGCGGATTTTCTCGCCTACAGCAGAGGAAAGGTTAAATAAATTAGAAGCATCGTACATATGGATTTAACAAATTTCCATACATCTTTGTACCAGGCAAGATAAGGAAGCATCTGGCTTTTACATACACAGAATGTGTGCAACACATTCTAACCTCACTCTTCAGAGGCCTTTAAATTGCTACCACATTTATTATCCCTGGTTATTGCCCCCAGACTCTGTTAAATAAGCCTCTACTGTCAGTGGATATTTAGTAGAACTTTTTTTTTTGCCGTGGTACCCAGTCTTTCTGAAAAGGTTCCCTTTACCAGCAGAACACATATGTAAGTGACATGTCTAAATATATGGGCTTCTGTTAAAATTTTGCTCTTTTTTTTGGGGGGGGGAGTGTTAAAATATCTCAAAATACTGGTAATTTTAAAACATTGCTTTCAATTCCAATTTTTGTCTAGTCATGAAATAGGAAAGGGTATCATTAAGCTTGGGGGACTAATACAGCTGGGGAACAAACGATACAGCATGTTCACTCACACAAGCATGCTGCATGTTTCCACTGGCAACATTTTACTTTTCGTAAACACTTTTGCTTCTGTCAGATATGCCAAGTGCCCCTCATCCTAGGTATTCCTGAAGTCTGACTCGTATGCTGCCAAACCAAAAGCTTTCACAGTGTGAACTTGCCCTGTTTTTACTGAATAACATCCTTCTGTCCTCATTCAATTTTTATAAACCACATTCCTACAGAAATCCTGAATTATGCCAAATGTTCCTAAAATAACATTTTCACTGTTGACACCTCTGTATCATTCACCTCTGTGAATGATTCCTTGAACAGACTCGGAGTTCCTTCATAACTACATGATTCTGTTCAACTGTGATCACTGAGAGAGGTTGAGGTAGGTGGGTGATTAACGAGTGCAGCATGGGATGTTTTAACCACTTGGTGCGCTGACCCACCTCTTTGTTCTCATTCTGACTGCCCTGACTACTAACCGCAAGGTCTTGACACTTGGGCTTCGACACCCACTCTGACCACTGCCGCCTGGTGGTAGGACCCACAACTACATTGCTGTCATCAGAACTGTCAAAGTCCAAGGTCTTGGTAGCCTGATAAGTGTGGTCACGATGTCCGCGGCGTTTACCTCCACTGCCACTACTGAGGTTACTGTCCTCGTCCTGACTAATGACTGCACCCTGCAGCAAAACAGGCCACAAGACTACTTTACTTAAATCAATCCAAAGCAGCCAGGACAAAAACACTACACATACATGTGTGGAAGAAAAGGCATTATCTTTCTCACAGATGACACCTCATAAATGATTCATGTATCCAATAATACCACCTCAGACAATCTCATACAACACCTAAAATTTGGCTCCTTTCTTCCTTCCATACCATGGCCCATTCTTCACTTGTCTACATTCCAGACTACCAGAGTGTCCCTCTTTCAAGCACCCAACAACACCCTCATAAACCCGTGTACTGATTTTGACCCCTTGCACCCTGAATGTCATCATGTTAACTGTTCACAAGTTTGTGAGAAATGAACATGACTGAAAGTTGAGGACAAACACGGGAAGTCAGAAAGTGAGAACTGAAGAGGTGGTTGGCCACGGTGCCCCTACAGCAGTGCCCATGACAGAGCCTGCCACTGGCGGGGCCAGCGTGGACCAAGCAGCCACAAGGTCAGAACAAAAATAAAAGCAATAGCAGCACTAACTTCAACATGTAACTGGCAATTTGATATTTTGCCAGAGTAAACTAAAAGCAAGACAAAGGGACTGGATCATTGTGCATCTGGTCACACCACAACTGAGATGACTTTCACATCAGATATCAGTGTTTTATAGCTCAGATTTTTCTTTGATGCATACGCATGTGATGGTTTGTCCTGATGTTCCTGACCATTTATTTAGATACATTTATTTCCCTCCTCCTTACCCGTCCCCCACCCCCTTTTCCCAGGACAAAAAATAAGTTTAATATTAGCTGGAGGCTATTCTGCCTAAATATTTCATGTAGTCATGGTGTCAAGGTGGCCACAGGTTCTGTTATGTGTATGTTTGTTGTTGATGTATATACACTTAATAAGCTTGTACTCTTTCATCACACTTGGATTATACAAATATGCCATCTTGAGCTAGACATATATGCTATCTTGGGGGGGGGGGGATTTTTGACCTGCTTTTGTTTGTATGTTTGTTTGTTTGGTTTTTTTTTTTGTCTTTGTTTGCTGATAAAATATTGCACACTAAGCAAATTTTGAAAAACAATCCACAAGACGTGTTCATAAAAAAAAAAGAAACAACCCCCCGACCCAAACACAAAATTCTTTACCAATTGTAATTCCATTCAAAGAGTATAAATAATGTAAACAAAACACACAAATAAAAGTAAACACACTGGTTAGTCAAGGGGTTAATTTGACCTGGTGCAGGCGAAACGTTGTTGTTGATAGAAATGAGCACTGGTTTTGCCCATATTTCCTTTACCTGTGAGTTACTGTTATGTCCAATAATTCGGCCTCTGCGATCTCTTCGTGCTGAAGGCTCCTCCTCCTGTTTCAGGTACAGATGAAAATCAGCTTAATTTTCCCTTCCTCAGGGGACCACATCAAAGCCATCAGTTTTTAAAATCCATGATTGACATTAAGTGTACTACGTGGTGTTGTGTCTGTGCATTTTTTCTCTTCCTTTTTCCTTTTTTAGAATTCTCTTTTTTTCCTTTTGGTTTCTTTTTTCCCACTTTTTTTTTTCCTTTTTGCCCTGTGCATTATGTTTGGGTTGAATGTGATTTTTTTGAAACTGTCTGCTGGTTCCAGTCTCCACCTTTCTCTTACCACGGGCACGTTATCATGAGTGGCTTTAATGCTTCAGCAAATTAAAAGGTATGCAAACTTCATCAAAAATAACATTAACAGCAAAACTAAAAAAAAAAAAAACTTGTATGGAAAGCTGCAATGCAAGAACAACAGGTTGCTAGACACAGGAGCCACAGCACATGCTGTCAACTGCTGCCGTAGACCAAGTGGCAAGTATCGTACAATTACAGCCAGCAAATGTTTAATGCAAGATTTGTCCATCTTTACAGTAATGTTACAGCATACTTTACTCAAGCCTTTTGGGGGCTAAATCATTAACATTTCAAATTAATCTGCAAGCCATTTCAAAATTTGGAAGCCATGAGGATGATAATTTGGGGGGCAGACCAAGGAACAAAACCATCTCTGTACATACCTTCATCTTAGGATTTTTCAACCGCTGGAAGTATTTCTCTAGCTGTTGAAACAGATAAATATTGCAAACATACATAAACAACTTGAACGAGCTGTCTCTGCATCACGAATAGAAAGCAACAGAGTGAGGTTTTTGCCATGCATTTGCTGTAATAAAGCTACTCTTGGCCTGGGCTGACAGCTCCACAAGGTTAGCCAGTCATTGCTCTTATCAAATGCTTTCTGTTATGTATTGTTGGTTGCCAAGCACCTGCTCTCTTGTTTCTGGGCTGCATATCTACACAATGTCTACAGTGACCATACTTACTTCAAGGTCCTTCTTTGCATTGCTAAATTACAATTGATTACTTATGTTGGACCCTTCAAATTAAGACAGTTGTTATGTTCATTTAAAAATTAAGCATGTGACGTATGTTTGTTTTACAGGTAAAATATGACATCAACTGGAATCTTTTACATGCGTTTTTAACATACATGTTTTTCCTTTACGTCAAAAGAAATAAGCTCTTTTTCAGTTCAGACATCTGATGTGCAGCATCCATGAAGCGGGGTGATGTGTTGGCCTTGTGCTGTATACACAGACAGGAATTATAAATGCAAGGACTCCAAACATCTCTCCTGGTTAGAATCTTTGCACCAGTCAGGCTTCTGATTGTGCTTATTTTCATGTTAGCATCAGATATTGCCTGCATTCATTGAGCGTCACTCATTTGCCAGTGATTGTGCAGGTCAAGACTCCGTGGTCTTTTTCTTTCCCTTACGCAAATGTGTCTGTGACCACTCTCAAGTTTTATTTCCTTTTTTTTTGTGCCATGTTGTATTCTAATGTGAGGTTTTGGTAGTGTTATACAGTTGAATGGAACTGCATTTTTTTCTTTCTGTTTTTGGGTACAGGGGTTTCCAGCAGAATGAAAGACTAACGGATCTGAACTGGTCTCTTGAAGCAAGATTTTACCCCTTGATTGACTGATAGGGAGTACCCCTCGAGGTGACACGTCCCCATACAGGATGGATCTCATAACCTGTCATCTCGCAGTCCCACGCAAAATTTCATACCCACACACATGGCGGAAATGGAGCTAGCATTCTCAAAACTCCACTTTCAAGCATTCACCATGTACCCACAAGCTCCCTCAAATATGCCATATGATGATGCCATATGATGAGAGAAAATGAATATGATGATGCTGATCAAGATCACTGGTTACAGACGAATCTATCGACAGATTCAAACAGCAACAATTTTTTGGGGGGTGGGGGGGTGGGGTGGGGGTGTGGAGTGGGGGCATCTCTTCATGTATCAATGGGGCAAATGCCCTCTCAAAGTCAGATATACAGCTTGAGGAAGCCCACAATTAGATAAGCACTGGTGTTGCTGGTGAGAAAACAAAAGCCATGCCTCATTCAGTCGTTAGTAGCAAGTCTACAAACTGGCTTCCATGTTTAAAAACTATCATCTCTACATGACAGCTTAACATTAGTCTCCAAATCATACCAGTGCTAGTCATTTTCTACATATGATAGTAGTGTACGTTCCGGAGAAAGGGAAACTGAAGTTTGTGGCCAGCCAACTTAGCCAAATGGTCTGTCCCAGTTCCCACACCAGGCTGCAGCTGTTGGCGGTCAACTCTCAGGCTACGTCAAAGAAGGCAGAGATGGGGAAGAGGTACTCACCAAAGTGCGATCAATACTATGTATGAAGTATGTGAAAGGTTTGCCTGTCCATGACACAGCACCAGGAAGCGGAGACAGTTCCTCTACACTCATGATACTACCAATATCTGCAATATATTGGAGAGCACACTTAGTGGGGGTGCCTATCTTGTTTACTCACCATTGTGCGGTCTACCACGTGAAGAAAGTAGGTGACTGGCTTCCCTGTCCACGACACGTTACCTCGCAAGGGGGAGAGCTCGGTTACATGCATTATTGCCCCAATATCTGGAAAAGCCACAGTTGTAGTCTTGTTAAGAGGAGGACATCCTGCTGCCAATTCGCTTTGTCAATACCATCTTTAATATAAACAACATCACAACTATCTACACTATCATGCTGCTCTTCTTGCAAACATAAGCAAGTCTCGATCTTCTTACGAGGCACAACATGATAGTGCTGCCCAGCACAATCTGTCAGAAACTTAACCCACTGACTTACAATTATATTGTGTTGGACACAGTGACAGATAGGACTTTTGGCTTCATTTTAAGTCTTGAAGTTGAAATGAAGTTGATTAGTTATCCTTTTATTCATACAAATTATGCTCCATTTTACAGCAAGGTTTGGGGAAAAAAGCCACAATGTAACATACAATGCAAAAACTACCCATATAATTAGTCCACGTTTGTTTCATTAGATTTGCATGACTGCACATCACACATCATTTTGGTGCCCAGTGGCCATACTATGGATGATGGTGAAAAGATGTCAAAGCATATGCTGAGCAAGACTGCTGCCAGCATGGTCTGTGCAGTCACCTGGTATCTTCTGCCAGACAAGTGGCAGCCCAGACCCCTGGCACCAGGGAAACAAATTTCACTAATATTTGAATGCTTGATTCTAAAGCCCCTATCTCACTGGGCTGTCACTGTTGGGGACAAATTGTGAGCGGCATTTGCCTGGAAGTTTTCAAAATGTCGAAAAATGTTTGCGAGGGTTTTCAATTTCCTTGCCTTAGTCGCAGGGCCGTGCTGTTGTGTCACTAGAATTTTGAACATGTTCAAAAGAAAATGTGCAACAAATTTTCTCTCAAAATAGTCACAGAGTCACCGTGGGTGTCTCGAACATGTCTGGAACCCTTCTCAATTTAGTTTCCGTGAGTTAGAAAGTGTGACAAATGTAAGGCAAATTTTTGAGGGGTTGGCGACCCATGAAACTAAATTGTGAGTGACTGGAGACAAAAGGGAGAATTTGAAATTCAGGGCGCGAAACACATGCGACCTGGCATGGCGGCACCAAAATTTCGAGTAACTTGGGAATAAATTGCAAACAAATTGCATGACTGTTGCACGACAGTCGCATGCCAATCACACAACTCTTGCACAACAGTCACAAATGTAAGAAATTGGCAATTATGTCATGGAAATGTATGCTACCTCCTGGCAAATTTTGTTTCAAATTTCACCAGGCGTTCCTGCAACATTCATGCAACATTTGTGAGGCACAAACTTGTCTCAAGTACCAATTCAGTGCGATTCCAAATGAAAATTGTCGCAAATTCGCGTTTTCTTTCGCAATTTTGTGTCTCCAACTAGTCTCGAGCTGTCGCAGCCCCGTGAGATATGGCCTTTAGGCTTTGCAAATGTAATCATAGAACAGCAAACTAGATTTGCTTTGGAAGTAAGAGGGTCTTATTAAGTTTGTATGTATGCACAAAACATGCCAATTCTAAAACTACTTTTGTTTTTTTACACAGAGTACAGTAGTACCTGCAATGGCTGACCGCCGAGGTGGCCGGTCACCTTGTGTTACCGGTCACATTTGCAATGTACGGAGCTTTTTGCAATGGTAAATGACCTGTGGTGGCTGGTCACCTGCCAAACGTGGTCAGCAGTCAGCAAAAATGAAGTTTTTGCGGTCAGCGTTCAGTCAAAATCAAGCTTTTTGCAGTCTGCGGTCACTCAAAACCAAGCTTTTTGCAGTCAGCGGTCAGTCAAAACCAAGTTTTTTGCAGTCAGCGGTCATTACAAAAAACAAGAAAATCAGTGGTAACAGTGGTTAACAGCCCTTTTAAAAATTTGCGGTCACTTCAAATGGAATCAAAGCAAGACTTAACGATACCGGCATGCAGACGTCCGATCAATTTTCTACGCTAGAAACATACATTTACCTAATTTGGAAACGGCTATAAAATCGAATATAAACCCCAGTAATATCACTCAACGTCTGGCATATGTTCTTAAAAGGTCTTAAGATTAATATAAGGGGGAAATTTGTGTGTTATCATGCTTCAAAGTGTTAATATCATTGCTTTAACTTCGCAGGTGTTTACTCGCAACAGTGAGGATGCGTCCATGTTGACCTGGTTGCATGATGCATCATGGGAATTCTCTCCTTTTTTTTTCCTTCTGACCGCATACGGAAATTACTGAAGTTCAATGTTCGTAAACACGATAACGTGGTTTTGTGAAGTGATCACAGAGAAGCATGAGCATATTTTCAGGTAAAAACAAGTAGCAGCTGACGCTAGCCAACAGTAATCATGGTGGTAAATACACATGATGTACATTGGTATATTATAGTTGGTAAAATGCGAAAGGTTTCTGTTGGTGGCAATATGGAAATAAATACAGAGAGCATTTAAATGCATTATGTGTCCCCCTTTTAACAAGTACCCACTGAACCCCCCTCCTTATGAGGGTGAACCAGTGCAGAAGGGGTTTGTTTGGCTATTCACATCTTCCTTAGCATGCAGGACTTAAAATTTCTGCCTATGCACACCTCCTACCTCTGGTCTACCAACGCTGAAAATCTTAAAGGGTTACCACTTTTAGTTGCAAAGTTATGTTTCACACAAAATTGTATTGTATCTTGAGCTTGCTCAATGAACTTTATTAATTAATTAATCAATGAAAGTAATTAGCCACGCTGAACAGTGCCTATGCACACCTACTACCTAAGGTCTATTGGCCATAAAAATTTCAAAGGGGTTGGTATTAATAGTTTAGAAAATATGGCCCGGACAAATCTTGAGCTTGCTTAACGAACTTTGTTAATTAATCAGTTAATGAAAGTAATTAGCCACACAAAACAATGCCCTTGCACACCTACTACCTAAGGTCTAGCAAAATTCAAAGGGCTGGCATCAATAATTTAGAAGATATGACCCGGACAAAATTTGTATTGTATCTTGAGCTTGCTTAATGAACTTTAATTAATTAATTAATTAATGGAAGTAATTAGCCACAGAAAACAATGCTTATGCACACCTACTACCTAAGGCCTACCCACCATAAAAAATTCAAAGGCCTAGCATTAATAGTTTTGAAGATATGGGCCGGACAAAATTTGTCTTGCTTAACAAACTTTGTTAATTAATTAATAATGCAAGTAATTAGCCACACAAAACAATGCCTATGCACACCTACTACCTAAGGTCTACCCACCATAAAAAAAATCAAAGGGCTGGCATCAATAATTTAGAAGATATGACCCGGACAAAATTTGTATTGTAGCTTGAGCTTGCTTAATGAACTTTAATTAATTAATTAATGGAAGTAATTAGCCACAGAAAACAATGCTTATGCACACCTACTACCTAAGGTCTACCCACCATAAAAAATTCAAAGGGCTAGGATTAATAGTTCAGAAGATATGGCCCAGACAAAATTTGTCTTGCTTAATGAACTTTGTTAATTAATTAATTAATGCAAGTAATTAGCCACACAAAACAATGCCTATGCACACCTATTACCTAAGGTCTACCCACCATAAAAAATTTGAAGAGGTAGCATTAATAATGTAGAAGATATGGGCCGGACAAAATTTGTTTCGGATGGAAGGACAGACGGACACAAGGACGGTGCCCATTACCATATCCCCTCCCCCACTTCGTGGGCGCGGATAATAATGATGGAATCTGTTAATTTATATCGCCAAAGCAGCCGGTTGTTGCCCTTTTTACACTGGTTAAAATTTAAACCGCTAGCGCCCAAATTGACTGCACCGATCATCGGAAATTTTTTTTTTTTTTTTGCAACGACAATGCCCCAAGGCCATTTCACTGCTTGGCAGTGGTCAACTCAAGTGTTGACAAATGAACCATATGATTTTCAAAACATTCTATTTTTGGGCCAGTATTTTCCATAGAAGCATGGTGTTGTTCAGTCAGCCTGAACACTAAGGATTTAACAAGCCCCGTGCCAGGCCAGCCAGTGATGATGCTTTAGAAGTTGTTGCAACTCATTGAAAGCTGAGCGGATTAGTGCTCCCTATGAAGTCCAGTCAAACACAGGTCCTGTCTGGCCATATTTGCATACCTGTTGTGACCGGTCACCTGCTGTATGCAGTCACTTTTACTTGGCAGAAGGACTGACCGCATGCAGCAGGTACTACTGTATACAAACAGGCCACTAGCATTTTTTTCAACAGTTCCTGATGAGATGCACAGAGCATCAAAACTAATCGAACTTGCCTCCTACCATCCTCTGCTACTTGCCCAGCCAACTGCTCAATTCTAAAACTTGTCATGGGGTCAGCTGCTGGATCTAGGCCAACAAGTTTTACTGCTGCTGTGGCCAGAGGATTTCAAACACAAAAGTCCAGGTCCCTATAGGTAAGGCACTGCAACAGCTGCTAATTGAGATGGTACTGAATTGGTACACCAGGTATCGCATAGTAGTTTTTTGTCAATGCGCATGTGCCAGTTGCCAAGCGATGAACTGCCTGGGGTCACGCTAAATGCGGCTCAATATAGGTCAGGGAAATCATTAGCGTGACAGTGAACTCTGCACTGTCCCACAACAGGAAACCCCGCAGTCAGAAGTGGGTCAAGTGCGTTGATGTAAACATGGATTCGGCGGCAGTGTTGTGAGAAAATTCCAAGGAAAGATTCGGCAAAATGAAAGTTACCGAGTTGAAAACTTTCCTAAAACAACGAGGATTCAGTCGTACCTTGTTGGAGTCCAGTCATCTGGGCGCCTGATCATTTTTAACCAATTACGGTGTTTACTAGCCTCTTGCTTGACGGACGAAAATTTATGAAAAGTTACACCCTCCATCCACGGGTATTTCTCATACTTTCCATGTTTTCTCCTATCTTAATACAACCAGGCACCTTACAGTTATGTACTGGCATATTGATATCAGTGTCCACGCTTAACTCACAGAAATAAACAAGTTCAAACTTCCACTGTAATTTCGCCGTGTTAACTGTATGAGAACAATATGGCGCTCTAGAAAAGTGACCCCACTAGACTGTTCTCGCTTTCGCGAAGCTGGGAGAATAGGACAGTCAGCACCACGCAGCGGCAAAAAAAGTACCATCTCAATCAGCGGCTATTTCTACACATTTTGGGAAGACTTAACAATGGTACATCTCACAAGCTACCCACTGTCCATCTACGGGCCACCTCACTCGCTTTCCCTCTTTCAGCTTGGACCACTTCCACTTAATGACCACCACATTGCACTTGTAACTGGTAACAAACTGACAGCAATGGTCAAACCTGATATCTGTCCCAAAATAATCACTAAGAGGGAAACTTACTGGGCAGGATAGCTTACCGCTAAGATTTCTGTCTGTTATGCGGAAATTGAGTGGGCAGAATGCTTTTGAGGATACAATCCGGGCTCCTTCCTTCATATTAGCAAACCGCAGCTTAAGTTGATGGTCCACAGTGGGTCCAAAAGCAAAGTTATTGACAAAGATGACTCTGCAAAGGAGAGAAAAAATATAAGCTTCATATCCACATATGCATAGGCCTCATAGTGCTCCCTCTTTGTAGCATCCCCTCCATGTGTACACTCTGATATAACATAGTGGGTCCCTCCCCTCCATGTGTACACTCTGATATAACATAGTGGGTCCCTCCCCTCCATGTGTACACTCTGATATAACATAGTGGGTCCCTCCCCTCCATGTGTGCACTCTGATATAACATAGTGGGTCCCTCCCCTCCATGTGTACACTCTGATATAACATAGTGGGTCCCTCCCCGCCAGGTGTGCACTCTGATATAACATAGTGGGTCCCTCCCCTCCATGTGTACACTCTGATATAACATAGTGGGTCCCTCCCCTCCATGTGTACACTCTGATATAACATAGTGGGTCCCTCCCCTCCATGTGTGCACTCTGATATAACATAGTGGGTCCCTCCCCTCCATGTGTACACTCTGATATAACATAGTGGGTCCCTCCCCTCCATGTGTGCACTCTGATATAACATAGTGGGTCCCTCCCCTCCATGTGTGCATTCTGATATAACATGGTGGGTCCCATCCCTCCATGTGTGCATTCTGATATAACATGGTGGGTCCCTTCCCTCCATGTGTACACTCTGATATAACATGGTGGGTCCCTCCCCTCCATGTGTACACTCTAATATAACATGGCGGGTCCCTCCCCTCCATGTGTTCACTCTGATATAACATGGTGGGCCCTGGACTCCCAGTGAGGCACTTTTTCTATTACTCAAATGCTAAATGTCCCCTGTTTATGAGGCAGTGTGGCTTTGATGCAGTCGATCCAATGGAGCCTATCAGCAGCGTTATAATGACTGCGTATTATCATATGAAGAAGTCTAATCCTAGGACCAACAATACAGAAATGGTCAAGCTGTATTTGTGACTATGTCAGCCATTTCAATGAATGGCCAGCCTTATCCTGGCTGACCAAACATTCCATTTGTTGACATATATGCCACCAAAGTGTACTTTCAGTTTAGCACAGTACTCCTGTCAGCCAATAAAGCCAAGGATTATAAATAACAAAACAGCCAGGACACTTTCCTACTAAATATAAGGGTGAGTGAACAGCTTTCATATTGACAGGCAGAGGAGAGATGTTGGCAGGGACACCCTGTCCTTATAGGTCCTCTTTACAATGTCTTATTCAAAATAGTTTCATTTACCCAGATAAATGTGTGAAAACATGAAAGCACTGGACAATTCACATCCACCCAATTTTGGGCCATTTGAGCATGAAAAAGTGTGAACAACTCATCACATGCAATATGCACTTTTATCTTAACTACATGTATAAAAGAAAGATACTTACGACGCACTATTAATTTTATCTTTCAGTTCATTGCACAAGAAATCCCCTTTTTCCAGCTGTAATGACAAAGAATGCTGTACAGAACCCAGAATTGGATGGCAGCTTATATTTTAAAAGCTGATACAGTAAAAGTGGCCCATTTTTCTTAACTGCAGTACTTCATCTCCATATCAACTGATCTTGCAGCAAGCTGAAATGTCTGTCAACAATTACAATGTTTGTGTTTTGACAAGTCTATTCAATAAAAAGGCAGTTAGTTGCAAAATAACCTGGTTATGCTCATATTAAAACCAGAGTTTTGGCACTTGAAGAGAAGCTCTATTCATGAACAATCTGAAAACTGTAAATTCACTTAATGTTGCTATATTTTTATTTTCATTTATTTCACTAATGGCACAAAACGGTGAAGCAGTATTTTGACCTAGGTTGACAGGTCCGAATAAGAATTATGATAAAAACAGGCAAATTTTAACTCAGTTAAACCTGCAAATTTGCACGTGAAAAGTAAGCCTACGTTATTACCTGATTCCGATGAAAAATGAGAATTTTGCTGCAAGTACGGAGTATCTCTGATATATAATGCAAACATTTTTTTTACCTTAAATTCACCATGCTTCTTGCCATACCATTTCATCCACTTTCGGAACTCAACTTCCATGTTCTACAATAAGGAGAAACATCACTTTGAACTGGAGCAAATACGACTGCCCAAGATTGGTAGCAGGGAGGCAGCATGGCTAGTTTTGAGGCTAACTGCTTTTCAACTGTTAAAAACTGCTGATGATACCTCTTGCATGTACATGTATATATAGCCTAGGGGGAGCTGTATCTGTTGTTACATTAAGCACATGCTTTTGTTTACATATGAATATAGCTCACTGTCAATGATAGAGTTGTCACCAATAGGAATAAACAAGAGGGCTGTGTGAACAGCCCATGCTCAGCTGACCTAGAGATTCTTCACACTTGTGGCTCTGTGAACTTGGAATAGGATCAAAGTCACCCATCTACTGAGTAAGTCTGACCTTTATGGAATATCATTTAACTACATGTACAACATCAAGGTCCCAGTTCAAGTAGTTCTCAAGTTAAAGTAAAGGGTAAAATTCATGTTTGTTGCCCTGTTATCCCAGAACTGAAGTCAAAGTCACTCATGTACCGTCTTAGTGTGACCTTCATAGAGAAACATTAACATGTGCTACAGCAAGGTCCTAACTCAAAACAAATCTCAAGTTATCAACTTAAATCAAGTGAACAGTACATTTCATGTCAGTTGTCCTGTCACCTTGGGCATGAGGTCAAGGTCCAAAAATCACTGGAGCATGACCACTTGCACAAAATACATAGACACTTATGAAAGGTACATCCATACCAGGTTTGACACAAATCTGTCAAAAATTATTTAAGTAACAGCCATTACAAGAAATTTCAATGTTACACTTTCCTATTGAAACTTTTAAAAAGGTTTTCCAAAAAAAAAATCATAAAAAATTCCAAAAATCACTGGAGCATCACCATTTGAACAACACTTGTAGAGACCCATCCAAGGTATATTGCTACCAAGTTTGAAGTCACCTTGAAAGACAGTTTCTTCAGACAAGTCAAAAATGTAAACTACCATTAGAATGCCCTAGTTTTTTATGAATTTTTGTGTGTCGTAGCTATTTTCGACTTCTTCTCCAGAACCGTCACTCAGATTAAGCTGAAACATGGTGGCTATGTTCCTTGTGGAAGGGCCAAACAAAGTTGTTCACTATTTGGGAATGCTCTGGATTCCTAATTTTTAATGATTTTTTCAATTCGGCTCCTTTGCGGTAAATGCAGCTTTCCTGTTGATTACCGTGTAAGTCAATGGGCATTCTAATGTTAATTTACATATTAGACTTCTTCTCCAAAACTGTCATCCAGTTTTACTTGAACCTTGGGTGGGTGTCCACCAGGTTTGTTCCAATGGTCATGTTTCACTGAATTTTGGATTTTTTTATGATTTTACACTTACAAAAACTTCCACAAGGAACATATCCACCATGTTTCAGCTTAATCTGAGTGACGGTTCTGGAGAAGAAGTCGAAAATAGCTGTAACACACAAAAATTTATAAAAAACTAGAAAAAAATTGCAGCGCCACCTGGTTAACAAATTAAGTACTAGGAGTCCCAGGAAGTGTTCCTGTGTGATATCAAAGCAATAAGGTAAGTGTTTTCAGAGAAAAAGATTTTTTAAGATTTGTCCAAAAAAAAAAAAAATCATTAAAAATCTAAAAATCACTGGACTGTAACCATTTGAACAAACCTGGCAGAAACCCACCCAAGGTACATTGCCACCAAGTTTGAAGTTAATCTGGATGACGGTTTTGGAGAAGAAGTCGAAAATGTGAATTAGCATCAGAATGCTCATTCACTTCCATAGTAATCAATAGGAAAGCTGCATTGACCGATAAGTACCTGAATTGAAAAAAATCGTTTAAAATCAGGAATCCGCAGCATTCCCACATAGTGAACAACTTTGTTTGACCCTTCTACAAGGAACATATCCACCATGTTTCAGCTAAGTCTGAGTGATGGTTCTGGAGAAGTCGATAATAGGTATAACACACAAAAATTCATAAAAAAATTTAGAAAAAAATTGCAGCGCCACCTGGTTAACAAATTAAGAACTAGGAGTCCCAGGGAGTGTTCCTGTGTGATATCAAAGCAATTGGGTGAAAACACAAATGAACAAAAAATTTCTTAAAAATCCAAAAATCACTGGACCGTGACCATTTGAACAAACTTGGTAGAGACTCACCCAAGGCACATCTCCAACAAGTTTCAAGTGGATCTAGCTGACGGTTTTTGAAAAGAAGTTGAAAAATGTGAATTGTGGACAGATGGACGACGGACGGACGACAGACGACGGACGGACGACGAACAACGGACCCTCACAAAACCTCAGCTGACTGACAAGTCAGCTGAGGTAAAAATTAGAAAAAATTGCAGTGGAGCATAACCATATGAAATGGCTGGTAGAGACTCACCTAAGGTACATTGCCACCAAGTTTGAAGTTAATCTGGTTGATGGTTTCAGAGAAAACGCAAAAAAATGTGAATTAGCATTAGAATGCCCACTGACTTACATAATCAATAGGAAAGGTGCATTTACTGATAAGCACCCGAATTGAAAATATCGTTAAAAATCAGGAATCCACAGCAGTGCCACCTATAGAACAAATTTATTTGACCCCTTACAAGGAACATATCCACCAAGTTTCAGTTTAATCTGAGTGACGGTTCTGGAGAAGGTGTGGAAAATAGCAAAATCACACAAAAAAATCATTAAAAATTAGAAGCAAAAAATTTGCAGGGCCACCTGGTGAACAAAGTTAAGATCTAGGAGTCCCCAGAAGTGTTCCTGTGTCATATCAAAGCAAGTGGGTGAGTGGTTTCTGAGGAGAAATTTTTTTAGGATTTGTCCCAAAAGAGAACAAAAAATATTCATGAAAAATATAAAAATCACTGGAGCGTGACCACTTGAACAAACCTGGTAGAGACCCACCCAAAGGTTTATCACCACCAAGTAAATCTGGCTGACGGTTTTGGAGAAAAAGTTGAAAATGTGAATTGTGGACGGACCCAGGGGGGTGGGGGTTGATGCCCTGAATAGGGACTGCAGTGAAAAGTGTGTCACTTTCCTGCATATAAAAGTTTTCAGTTTTCAAGTTGTGACACTTATGTATCAAAATATGGGTAATATCATGGGAAAGCAAGCTAAGACAATAAAATTTTAACATAAAACTGACCCAAGAAAGCTCACTTTGTCATGATATTGTGGCCAAATGGTTCGATGGAGCAAAGTTGTTGCATCCAGTATTTTTCCCTGATCAGTCCTAGATCTCTGCTGCAAGCTTATCTAGAAAGGAGTTTGGATGTCCTCTAAAATGTGAACTTCAAGGTTCAGTTCACCATGATTGGTTTGGGAAAATGTCTTGCCAGAGGCTGTGCTGTTACTTTGTTACTAGTGTCAGAACAGTGCTCTCCGAACCTGTCTCCCAGGGGGCGCTGGGTTTGCCTGTCACTTAAAAATAGTGTAGAGCGATTCGTTTCAGTAGTTATCATTATGTTTTCTTTCTTTTGGTTCGAAACTACACAGAAGATGTGACACTGCTGCTCCTGTTTGCCTGATTTGAAATGACATGGATTGATTTGCAGCAATATGCCACAAGAGGGCTCTGATCAATGGGCTGTCTCAAACATGCCACTCTCTTTGTTTGCTTTCCTCTACTGTAAATATAATTTGCAAGGTGGCAGTTCAAGGTGCCTTGCAACCAACGCTACGGTCAATTCTGCTTGGGGACCATCTCTTCCATTCAACTTCTCATCAAACAGAGACTGTGGTGTTCCACTTTGCCACGCCTAATTTGAGCTCTTCAGGCTCTGCTTAACAGTTCAGTGGTACTCATCTTATAAGGCCCCACTGAAGTGAGGCCACCCCCTCAACAGAGGCCGCTTGACTGGGCACCACAGATGGCGCATTTTCATTATATTCTTTCCCTCAAGACACGTTATCCATCTTTAACCCTAGTGCTGCGGGGCGTGTTTATTTATGGTCCAAAACACAGGTTAAAAAGACACAATTCAGCAGTACTAGGGTTAACAAGGTCACAATTCTGGTACATTTATGGTGGACTTATAAGAAAGAGACCTTTTATTCATTTTTTTATTGCATTTCATTCTTTGTGATTGAGATTCTGCAGCTTTTTACTGTTAGCTTGACTCAGATTGGCTACAGTGTGCCCATTCCATGCTGAGGACAGCTTGTCACCTGGGCACACTCTCCTGAGCAGCACCCACCCTCAGTTGACCTAGCAGTGCTAGAAACTCAGTCAGAGACCCAAATGCCCCCCCCCCCCCCAAATAATTGGGCCCGTACATAAATTTTTTTCAGTGGCCCAAATGAGACCCAAGTGGTCCCAAACGCCAAAGCAAGCCATGCTACGGGAGTTTGGGGGCATGCTTTATGTGCCCATGTCACTAACTTACAAACTGAAGTTTGAATGACACCACTGTCTCTAATAGTTTTGAAGCTATTCAAATATCTTAATTTTGTGTATTTGTCTAATTTGCATTTAAAAGCCTACAACTTTGGTTCATGGTTCATTGGAAGTGGTTATGTCACAAACTTACAAATTGGAGTTGAAATGGTACCTCTATGTATAATAGTTTTGAAGTTGTTCAAGATTTAGATTTTGGGTATTCCCCTTACTTGCATTTATTAAAATTCTATAACTTTGGTTCATGGTTCATTGGATGCACCTATGTCACAAACCCATAAAGTAAAGTTGAAATGGTACTGCTATTTATAATACTTTTGAAGTTATTCAAAGATTTATATTTTGTCTATTCATCTTATTTGCATAAATTACAATTTTACAATTTTGGTTCATTGAATGTGTCACACACCTACAAACTGAAGTTGGAATGACACCTCTATCTAAAATAATTTTGAAGCTATTAAAGATTTGAATTTTGCATCAATCAAATTATTCAACTTTGGCTTATGGTTCACAGGATGAAGCTATGTCACAAACCCATAAATTGAAGTTGGAATGACACCTCTATCTATAATTGTTTTGAAGCTATTCAAGATTTAAATTTTGCATATTCAACTAATTTGCATAAGTTAAAATTTACAACTTTGGTTCATGGTTCATCCGATGTGGTTTTGCCACAAACCTATAAATTGAAGTTGGAATGGTATCTCTATCTATAACAATTTTAGAGATATTCAACTTTTAAATTTTCAATGCAACTAATAAGCATAATTTGAAGCTTTACAGCTCTTATTCACTGTCCATTATTTTGGCAGGTATCACAAACCCATATATGCACATCAAAACTTTAAGTCTATCTGCAACAGTTTGGAAGATATGGAGCTTTTAAAATTTTAATTGCCCCTAATTTACATAATTTTGAACATCATGACTATTCCAAACCAGGTGCACAATTTCACTGGCAGGTCAGTCCCCATGGTAAGTTTTGTGTTTTTCGGGAATAATAGTGTCAGAGAAAAACTTCGGACAAATTTGGAGAGAGAGAGAGAGAGAGAGAGAGAGAGAGAGAGAGAGAGAGAGAGAGAGAGAGAGAGAGAGAGAGAGAGAGAGAGAGAGAGAGAGAGAGAGAGAGAGA